>WIUT01002058.1:0-25838 GCA_010645135.1 Tetragonula clypearis | reverse complement strand
TTATTTATTTATTTCACCTATTTCCTTTTTTTTAAATACTATCGTTCATAAATATTTGAACAGTTGGGGCATAATTCAACGAAAAAGTTCATATTCTTTTTATATTTTTAACTTTCTTAACGAAAGACTATTTCTCTGTTACCAATTCATTACTTCTTCCAACAATACGTTCCAAACGGTTTCCAAAGTTGAAAATAAAATAAGAAATATATTTGAATCATTCAAGTTCTCTGTCAATTTTTAATGAGCGCTTGGCAGTTCATGAAATTAATATGTGACTAGAAATAGATATCTCAATCTCTCTTTAAAATTCCAACATTGAGGAATATCGGGAGATATTGATATAACGAATCGTGATTGTTTAGATACGTATTTAAATATGTGGTTATTGAAAAATATATAATTTTTGTATCATATTTCTAAATTTGTCATATAATATAATTTGTACTGGAACAATCAGGATACTGCAGTGCAGACGAAATGTCGAGAATGTTTGATATGACACACGTAATACATTCGTAAAAAGTTTTTATAAGTATTTGACTTCTTACAAGTACTTGCTTACTTTCGTGTGCAACTGTACGTACTTGCTAACAAGAAAAGTAAGTAATTACTCGCGACGAGAATTACAGCAACCTTGTAATTTCTTCTGTTGTATCGGCTGACATAAATATGTATAAATGTTTTCTTAATCAGTTCGAATAATTTCGTTGGCCGTGCACATTCTACAGCCAAGTTCTTAACTGATTATTAGCATGTTCTATCGCGGTGCTTAGCGGCACACTATCATCGTCTAATGTATTCACCGCCAGTTTTCTTGCACCACATGAACGTATTTCGTTGTCGCAGAGGTGCAAATCATAACTAATACAACATTTTACTTGTACATGAATTATGCACTTGGAGTCAGTGGCCTGATTGCAATTTCGCGAGGATAATACGAGCTATGGCACCGTAAGATTTGAATATCCGCAAGTTCGCAGTAACCAGCAGTGATATCGATCCTAGGTTAAGGGACCGTTGTGCACGCGATCGAATTCTGTAACGCGATTCGCTGTCAAACCCGGGTCTCTCCTATCAATTTGTGCCCGCTTATAATTCATTCAGATTGCAAATTAACGGCAAAAGTCCAACAATAATGCAGAGTCACATTAGATGACGATGACTCGGGATTTTCAGCAGTTCTCCATCGAAATTGCATTATTTCGCATTCATTGGCTGACCTGGTATTTTATTATATTTATAATGTGTAATATGCATATAATTAATCACAGTGATTAATTGTGTCGTATGATTTCCAAGTATATACAGACAATAAGTTTAATTCCAAATTTTGATATTGATTTTGATATTTTCGAATTGAATGTCGCAGAAAAAGAAAGAATCTGCGACCTGTGCAGTTTCTCAAGTTTACAACAATATTTGAATAATCGTTTATCCAAGTTAAATTAATATACCACTGTCTATTTTATTTTTTTGTTTTAAAGAAAAATTTTCTACATTTATTTTATCTAAATTTATTATTTGTGATTATATTTTTCACATTATAAGTTTTTTTTTTGAATTCAAGTAAAGGAATATAAATTTAACGTTGTTCTATCAATAGTGATTTTATTTTTCTCTTAAAGAATAATCTTTTACATTTATTTTATTACATGATTGTAATTTCCTTTGTCACAAATTTTTTTTTATTAACTTTTGAATTTTTCAAAAGTGTAAATTTAAATATAAAGAAGTATAAATTTAAATATAAGACTAAATAAGTACCTAATAAAACTTGAATTTAAATTACATAGAATTAATGTTGGTGACGATGGATATCAGTATAATTTATCAAAGCCAGTTTATTGTATATCTTAAGGTTATATTAATATACCATTTTATTAATAAATGTTGTTTCATTATCGTCCGTGAAAACAAGGTTAAACGCGATATTGTATCCAAGCATCTGTCCGAAATGCTCTTTCATCTGCAGTATATAATTTGAGGCAAAATGGCTGCCTGGTACGGCAGAATTTCATTGCTTTATCGGTTATCTTGCCGAATAAATGCCTTTCTGAGGTTTGCTATTTCGCAATTTACTGATTTGTTGTATAACTCGATACCAACAATTTTTCTTTCTAAATCTAGAACATCGCATGATACACCTACGACTTCATAATAGCTTGCTTTTGTGTATTCGTGGCATTTCTCAGAATCTACGTAAGACATAAACAGTTTGTATCGAATAAAGTTCGCGGATTTCTGCCGTAAATGTTAGTACACCCGGGAATTACTTCCACGAATTTATTTATACATAACTACGCGATCCAACGATACGCAAATAGCATGAAATATTCAGTCTTGTTGAAAACTTTTAGCGAAATTAATTGCATCGTTATGTTTCGTGAAATTTACTACGGATCGCGGAGTTTTATGCATTTTTAAATATCTATGAACATAATTAACTATTTTACATATATTAACTAACTATTTTATATCCACACACACACACACACATTTTTTTAATTTGATCGAGAGATTACGTACAGTTTTTAAAGTTACGTTACTAGCTATTTTATTGGAACACGTTACTATTACAATTTATTGGAACGATAATCCCTACCTATATGTAAATTTTACCCTTGATGATAAAGTCGAATATATTGTATTTTTTTGATAATAACTACTTCACTTTGGATATTTTATATATTTTTGTAATTTTAAATTTTCCATAAAAATGCATAAAAATCCGCGGTCCATGTATAACGAGTTGCGATGAATTATATTATATTATATTATATTATATTTTATCTCGCTTTTGAAATCTAATCTTTTATTTTAATTTTAATTTTTTGTCAGTTTTCATTTAATTTAACTTTTCATCAATTTTCTTCATTAAGTCTTACTCTAGTTTTTATCAGTTGATGACATCGATGTCGTTTCGTCTCTTCGTGCTTTTCATTATGTCCAGCGCCTTCTTTCCTTTTTTTCCTTCTTCTGCCAGTTTTCCGTATAACTTCTACTAAGATGAGTGACCTGAAAATCAGTGCATAGCGACTTTATGCAACAGAGGTTGCGCTCGCTTCGTTTATTCCTTACCTTAAAATCCAAGCTCAAATAAACAAAAACATTTCGCGCACTTCACTTTTCGAGCAATCACTTAAAATCTTTTCATCTTACGTTTCCACGCGAAAGTAACATTATTTTCATTGATTAATGCCGACGTTATTAATGAAAACTACTTTCATAAATGTTTTTCGCGAAAATGAATGGTACAAAAAGAACGTGAAACAATCGCACGGAAACGGTTCTGTATTTCAGTTGCTTTTTAGTTGATTCGTAACAAATGATATTTGTTATTAACAAATGAAAGTTTAATTGTTGAAATTAACGACTGTGGAAGATATAATTTACAAAGAATTTCAAATTTTAATTATTGAGAGAACTAAATTTTCTATTTTAATAATTTGAACTTTAGAATTATAGATTGTTATTGTTATAGATTGTGATTGTGATTACTGAATTATAGGTTATTATTGCTTGCTAATCTTGAAATTGAAACACTTTTTACACTAAATTTTAAATTAGTTAATTAACATCTCAATTAATATTCCTTCCAAATTAAAATTTTACAGCTGTCAGAAGATAGATTTTAATTTTTTTCACCAATTAGACGAGAAATGTCATTACGACAATATATTTAATTTACTAATTATTCATTATATAGTTTAATGTTAAACACTAACTAAAAATATTGCTAATCTTGAAATATTTTCAATATTAGATTTTATTTACTTCAAATTTCCATCTCAATAAATGTTTTCTTCAAATCAAAATTTTAATATAATATATAATATAATATTTATGAAATATTATATTATATATAGTTTAATATACTAAATGTTAGTATGGTATTTAACGTTCAAGTATGCCTTGTTGCAGAAGGCAAGAAAGATGTTGCTTCTGAAATTTCAGACGATTTTAATAGGTACAAAATAACAGCACGCATCTGTCTACCATACGACAACTGTTTTATGCTCTTATGTTACGAAATTTTCGTGAGCAGTTAATTGACTACCTAATTGAATAAATTAAAATTATTATAGAAGTACTATAAATTGAACAATAGTTATAAATTAAAAATTATGAAAATACTTTTTATTTGAGAGAAAATACTTTTAACTTAGTTTTGGCTACTCCAGTAATTCTAATAATTTTCGCACACAGTAAAACATGATCAGAAAAAAGTTTAAAATATAAGGCGAAACAAAATTTAAAATATAAAGCGAAATAAACTATTTAACGTATTATAATTGAACGTAATTTCAGAGGAGATACATATTCTTGACCTTTAAAACGTAGAAAATATCAAAAGCATAATTTTGTCAAAGTGTTATACAGAAGTTAGAAAACAGTAGAAAATGAGTTCTTTTTATTTTTCACAAAAAAAGTGAATCAGAAATTTCTAAAATTTGTTAAAAAATTATTATGAGAAGATAAAGTTTGGAAATACGCATACTCGCGTATGTGTGTGATTTCACAATTTTTTTTAAAGCTGATTTCTCTCATATTTCTCACTCCAATTTTTTTTTTTCTATCTCTCGTGATTAAATGTAACATAGCGTTACCACTGAATCTCATTCTTTATATCCTTTTGAGTATTATATCTACTTTTTTATCTCATTTTGTATGTGACGACATGTATTATCGTAATGTTAGTACATTATATATTTATTTCTATTCAAGATAATTAAAAAATGAAAATCGAATAAAGAATTAACGCAGTTATATAAATATCATGTTTTCAATATTTCATATTTATATTTTCTATATTACTTCCACCGAGTGCATTTTTGTATTGGCAAATTTTTTATAAGTGTTTTTTTATGAAAGTTTAAAATCCGAAATCTAATTATTACAATATTATGATTGATTTTATACCATCTACTGATTGATATTGATTTCGAAATATTATTGCTGACAATTACAAAGGAAAATTAATAATTAATTCTGCGCGATGTAACTAAACTTTTATTTAACAGGTAATAAATAGAAAGAGAGGAGAATAGTAATGGGCTGAAAATATTTATTAAAAATTACTTTCTGTGAATTTCAATTATTTGTAGGATACAAAAATAATTAATTTCATACTGTCTTAAATAAAATGGACGAATGATATTGTCCGAAATAAAATTAAGAAATAAACAATAAATATCAAACCACGACATGGTACAAATAAAAATCCACATTTGAGTCTATAGAATTCCATCATTGAAATAATAGTTCAATATTATACGTAAAAAACGAATGTTCAAATATGATAATGAAAATAACGAGATACAAATGGAAACGTGTATGTTTAAATACAACCGTCGAAAGTATTTCTGAAATTTGGGCTATAGGTTTGCTTTTATTCGAAACATTTAACTTTTACCAAACATCGGAACGCTAGATACCTATGCGTTTTTGAACAAAAATGTTCGAGGAAAGAAATTCTTCGCATTCTTGTCCTTTTTCCCCATTTTTTTCTCTCTTTCGAACTTCTCTTTTTTTTTTTCTTGTTAACCATGAAGAGCATTCGAAATATTCGATTCATTCCGTTTAAACGATAAAATTTTAACGCGAACGATTCCGTGTCCGACAAGAGCGACTTAACTTTGTAATAAAGATCACAACCAAACAAATAATGATGATCGATATTTTAACTCTTTGATTGTTTAATTCGTACTGGAATATCGTACATGTAGATGTTTAAAATAATTGATTTATTTATTCAAGAGGATAATGTATTATATCAAAAGATATTTGTTTAAATATGAATTCGTTATACAGTCCACATTTGGTGTTAAACTTCTGGATTTTTGGTAATTTTAGTGGACATCCAAAGGATTAAACTATTATTACTCCTATAAAAGATAATCATAATCAAATCGACTTTTGTTAAAGAATCGTAATATTTTAGAAATTCAAACATTTCATCGTCTAATTCTAATGTTTAAGTTCAATAAAGCGACGAGAAAAATTCATACGAGTTTCAAGGGGTCATTGTGCAGAAAAAATTCTAATCTCCAAGATCATGATGAATCTAATCATAATGCTTTTTTTTAGACACATTATCAATGTTCGAATTTGTAATACTGTAATAATTCTGAATGATGGAATGTTGGAATTTCTTGAATTCTTGTCACTTAACCTTAATATTCAAAGTTTAACGATACAGTTAAAAAAAATACATTAAAAAATACGTTAAAAAGGTACGTTAAAATAAATCGTACGACAATTTCAAGAGGTTGTTATAAAGAAAAATTTTCAATCTTCAAGACCACGAAAAATTTTTCAAGACATTTTTGGAGAGGCGTTTGAATTTTTAGAATCTCCAAGAATAAAACTACCTATCTTTCTGATGTAACAATATCTTTGAAAGAAATAAACTGAGGATCATCAAATTAGAGGTTTCACGCTTTAAAATGGAATATATAATATTCTTTTTTACGAAGTATGAAGCGTGATAGTTTGAAGTATCGACAATTTTTCGTCGTTAGTCATTTTTTATTACTCATATATCGTTACACGTTTCTTGCTATATTTTCACTCAGGAAAATCAAAATGATACGAAGTTTGAAACACATGGCGAATTAAAATCCGCGTACGATGCGTGAAGCATCGTTGTAATTAATGACGTTCGAAAACGGCGGGGGTCATTATTGTTGATTCTTCATAGTCAGTGATTCGGATTCCGATAGAGTAATGCAAAGTAGACAAGAAAACTGAATCAATCATTCTTATCAGCGCGGTTCGGGAGCGTTGCTGTTTATCGTATCGATTTTTTTCCACCTGATCGAGTGAATTATGTAATAATCACGGCCGGAAGCGGCATCGCTTCCGATTCGTGCCGATATTTTATTTGTCTGTGGCTACTCGTTAAAATTTTCCTCCTATGTATCGTGTAAATGTTATAATCGTCTTCCGTATCGGTTGCTTTGTTTGCCACCAAAAAGGTGAACATGCCTGACGAATATTTAGAAATACGAATATATTATGTAGGAAGATTGTAGGGAGATAGCGATCAACAACGATCTTTCATATCGATTCTTTTTTTATTTCATTAGTTTGTGAGTGTAATTAAAAATGAAAGAACTTGTTAGATCTGTACACCAGTGCCTGTATCTGTGAATACTTATGGTTTTTTTTATGGAGTTTATAATATATAAGATAGTTATATCTTCTCATCTCTATACATTCATCGCGTGCTTGCATTTAAGAGATTTGAGTAATTAAATTGTTCAACGCAATAATATTAGAATGCATATTATTTATAAAAAAGCATTAATAATATATGTTAATAATATTAATGTTAATAGTATGTAGTAATGCAATGTAATAATACTATAATACGTGTACCAACAACACTCAACAACATTCAACGATCTTTTAATCATAGAGTGACGTCAAAATCATTAAATAAATAATAATAATAAAACTTAGTAATATAATGTAATGCAATATATAAAATTCCTATATATATATTATAATATAATATAATTAAAATTGTTAAAGAGATATTTTGTATCACGTTTTATATCTCCCATGCTCTTCATACTCAATATTCCCATGGACGCATAAACGTCTACTACAGTCTACTAATAAGCTGCGTAATAATCTGTCTATCAAATGCTCAACAAAAGAACCATAACCTTTCAGAGCTCGACGTATTCGCTCGGGAGAGGCACTTGCAGATTCCATATTCCGATGATTACAGGAGAAGAGCTCTGCGTTCGAAACAGTCCTGCATCTCGATCTAAGAAATTGTCCGTCAGCCATTGTCGGTTTATCCCCGTTATCGCATGTCAGAATAAAATTCTACATCTTTCAACTCGTCCGTCTTCCGGTCGAGCTTTTTCCTCTTCTCCTACCGGAGACTCGTTCCCCGGGTCGTTTTTTCGATCAAACCCTATGGAGTTATGCATTCTCCGCGCCGTGCATATAAACCCGGCAAGTTGTGGCTTCAATACCAGCGGCACATATTTTATACCGGCCGCACAAGGATCCGCGTTTCATGTATGAATTATTCTCCCGTTCACCGAGCACATGCTGAAATCACTCGACGTGCCTCTCTGCTTACCATCGTCGATGAATTACACGTTGTTTGCTCTATTTTCCCTTCACTGTACGTGTCATTATCGGAAATATTCATCTTCAGGAAGTGTAATGTCGATAATCGTGTTATCGAGTATTATTCATCGAGTGACATAGTTCCTGAAGTTAGTTCAGCGTAATCAAATTTTATTGGAGATTCGTGTCTTGACCGAGAGATATAACTGTTGTAGCCAAAATGAAGAGTATCACAGAGGATAACAATTATTTCATCGACTAAATTTGTTAATTTTTTGGTTATAATAAAAATTCGCAACTTTATCTGATATATCTCTCGTCTGTTACGTCTGTTACGTTGTTTAATAATAACGAAAGAAAGAAACGTCGAGATTAATGGCTCGATATGACAAGTATCTTTATCACTGTAATTTTTCTGTCGAAATGTCCTCCGGATACAATATTAAGAAGAATAAGTGTAGAAATTATAAAGATAAGGGAAAGCGTACTGAAGCTTGTACTGAATTACTTTTCTATTTTTGAAAAAAGAGTGTTACGAATTTACATCACACGGAATAATGATCGTGTATTAAGACATAAAAATAGTTCAACTTTTCTCTTCACTTTATACTTTTGTTTAATTTCTAACATATAGTAAATTTATTTATACGAAGAAAAAAAAATTAGGAATTTATACGATACGTGATATTGTGATAACGATAATCACAAAATATGAAAATGATACAAGTTTTCTTCATAGCTTCTGTGCATTGAATTATATTAAATTATATTTTCGAGGAAAAAAATGCTCGAAACTTACAGAACATTGAAATAACAATCGTGTAATGAAACGTGACATAATTTCTCTTTGGTTCACACTTCTGTTCAATCGAAAGACAGATACGTATGACTAATTAACAGTACAAATTATCGTTATTACGAACGAGTAGGTGTTATTATTCTATAATAGAATTTAGCGTACAATTTTCCGTCTTTAATTTTTATTTATATTACACGATGCAATTAATTTTCGAGGATTTGCAGCGGTATGCAACTAACATAAACGAGTCGAGTACGAGTCTATTTTATCACGCACTGTCCCCAATCAACTTATCGTTAGTACCACAAAATTCGCCTGCGAATAAAATATGACGTTTCGAGAAACGTAAAAATGACGCGTGAACGTAGAGTGTCAAATGCAGATCGTAGAATATCCTTGTTCAAGGTAGTTTAAAACCGATGTTCCGGAAGAGGTCGCGTAAAAGTGACATGCGAACGCGGAGTATTAGACGGCGCATGGTTTTCCTTCGAATAAAAGCGAGTTACCGGCGAACTCGTTAAAAGTGGCATTTTTTTACGAAATTTTCGCGAGGAACGCTAAGACATAGGTTTGCAAACTCTAAACGAGTAATGTAATGCCGTAAGAAATTGTAGAACTGTAAAAGAAGGGGCATCTTAGGTGAGAAACGCGGGCTGGATAAAGTGATATTCTATGCGCGATAAAACAAGATGAACATAAATTTGTCGGTGAATTTGCATGAGAAGGCTGAGTCCAGGCAGGACTTAAATGATAAATTTTTATGAACTTTCGAGAAAAATTTTGATTTACTTTCCACTCATGCAGTCCGCTTTATAATTGAACGAGAAAAGATTAATGCGGGATTATTCGAAAGGGAGATGAAGAGGATTTTGTTTCGATGGAATTGAAATGTTATAAGTAGGCTTTAGAGTGAAACTTTTAGAGCGAAAATTTGTATAAAACATCCGAAATACAGACACTGCTTTCTACAAAACGATTTTCTGACGAGATTTTATTTTTTAAATTAAGTTGTTCAAAATGTACACTAAAAACATATATCTACATCAACATTACCGACTTGTATTCGTTAGACTGTGCGAACGAATTTAATTAATTGTCATTAATTATTTATCTATATGGAGAGTTGAAACTGGTTTTACTCGTGAAATATTGTTCGAACAGTCAATGAAAACGCAAAACGCAACGAAAAGTTGGCGTTCGACGAAAGTTCGCCAAGTATCATTGAAAAGGAAGTGTTAGAGATTCGAAATTCAAGTTCAGAAAATCAGTTTTCGGCGACAATGCAGAATCTCTGGAAGCTTAAACTTTTACGGCTATTGTTTCGCGCTTTCGCTTACAAACTTTCATCCATTCTGGTTAGCAACAGCGAGTAAGAGCGAAGCGGGTGGACGGGTTAAAGTAATTTTCCTCTATACGTATTGACTCTTTGTAATACGACGAGAAATTTGCTGGTCGTTAAAAATATTATAATCATCTGCGATGAAAACTGAATAGACCCGGTGTGGAAAAATAGAATGGATTATTCAAGTAAATTTATGTCACGAATAAGTTAAAAAAAAATAACTTTCACTCGGTGAATTTTCTTTGGGTGCGGTGAAACATTGAAATAGCCGTTATTAATGCGTGAACAGCATTAATTAACACATACAGGATTATAAAGACTTTTAGAGTACTATAACCTTTAGCCATTGTATAATGGCCATTCTTTCAACATATTAACGTTCAACATTAACATGTCAATTTCAATACTAATGTTTTTAATGAAACTGGAAGATCTGAATGCAGTTTAATAATAAATTTTATCAATTATTAAAGCATACACGGTGTGTAAGTATAAATTGCTGTTAACAATTTTCATTTGCTTTCATTGCTCTTTTCGGCATAATTCGAATACACTACTTTATCACGTCTGCTTTTTTAATTTTTCTTTTCACAAACAAACAAATTCATTCACGATGTATCTTTGAAAGAGCACATTAAAAATTATTACTTTCACATAAATTCTATCTGATCAAGAAGTAATTCTTTTCTTCTATAAAGATTTTATTACTTGTATTTTTATATCCTTTAAATAATTTTTGTAACATTCTTTGAATTTCCAGAGAGAGAGACGAGCGAAATTTAAAGTGCCAAATGAAGTATTCTTCTGATATTATTATTCCAATATTGTACTTGTTCAGGTCACTCCCGCTTGTATAATATTCTCATTTTCTCATTATTAAATTCATAATGACTCACAATAAAATACCACGTTACATAATGTATAAATTACTAATTTTATTAATTTAATTTGATTTGATTTGTGAATTAATAAAATTTCTAGTTACATTTCATTTAAACACTTTAATTTTATAAAATATACGTTAAAAATTTTGAATGATCCTGATTTAATGGTCAAAGGCTATAAAAATTCTTTACTTTTATGAATAATACGTTTAAAAGAATATTGCTTCACTTTTATTTTTCATTTATTCATCGAGTTACTTAAAAAGATATATTTGATTAAACTTCTGACTGCACGGTGTAAAGGCTTCAACGCAAAAATGATTACAATTGCATCTCTTTCCCAAAAATGAGATGAATATAGGATACAATACGCAAGACCTCTTTTTAACTTAACAAGAATGGCAACAAGTTTTTAACTTTTGCATGTACATATATACATAATAATGTGCGCAATGTTTTTCTTCCAAAAAAACGTACAGATTTTTCCATTAAAGCCCAAAGTACAGATTTCCCCATTACAGTCCAAAGTAAAGTTGTTTGTTTGTTTCCAGAATTTTCGCAAATTAAAAATTCTGCCATTTGTATTCGGAGCTTCTCTCATTTGTCTTTCTAAATGCAAATAGCAATATTTTTCGCGTTTTATCTTTCTGTTCAACTGTTTTTCATTACTTTCAGCAAAATTAAAAACTTTATTACGCCATGGAATTATTGCGTAAAATTTACAATTTCCATAAATTAATTGAAAAAATGGAGAACCATTGTGTTAGAGTTCTAATATCTAATTTGACTGGCATAATTTGATTTTATTGCGCAAGTATTTTCTCGCTTAGAATAAATCAGTAAAAAATATAGAAATTCTATAATTTGTATAATATAATCATCAGAAATATCATTAATATAATATAATGTTGCAATGTAATTATCAAAAATATCAAATTCATATAATGGCTGGAAGCGTAACGGATTAAACAGGAAAAATATACGTACATAGAAATAGTCCTTGATAAGTAAGAAAATTTTCGACATAACGCAATATTCAAGGAATTTTTACTACATAAACCTTTAACACTTTTCAATTTCAATCTTTCAATTTATCGAACACACCAACAGACACGTACACGCAAAAAGTGCAAAAAGTGTTTTCAATCGTAAATAACAATCAGTTTTACGTTTTAGTAGGAACTCCCGCTAGATATGATGATTCGATGTGTTAACGAATCCAACTCGATAGCAACCGTTTCACCTCCCATTAACGAACTTTTGCAGTTTCTGCTTTTAAGCCATTCCGATAGCGAAGGAGGCACAGCGAGGGAGAAGTTATAGGAGGGTGAACTAAGGGAGGTAATCGTGCCAAACCGCATCTGCTAATACAACCAGTGCATCGACTAAGCGATTCCGCTAATCTATACTGTCCGCTCTGATAACACGTAGAAAGGTAAAGCAATCACGTGCCTTCAACCGAGGTAACTCTGCCTCTCTAATCATTTTTCCCCCAAGCGATAAATTTTTTTTCAGCTTTAAAAGATTACGAACTAGTGGGGCCTGCAAAATCCCGCGAGATTATTTCATAGGGATTATGTTAGGTTACCTGACGGAATTATTTTTCTTTCAGCGCGATTCTCCTTTGTTTCCGTCTTGCAAAATGACATTAAAAAAATAACGTTATTTAATCGACGTGAAATTATATTTCGCGATTTTTTTTCTCTTTTTCTTTTTAATGACAAGAAATTGATTGCGAAATTATATAATGGCTTTCGATTGGTTTCTTTCGCGTGTTCTTCTTTTTTTCGACATTCTTCGTTAGACACGAAAAAATTTTATGAAAAGGAAGTTTCACGATGAATTAGCCTGAATATAAAAGCTATGAGAGACAGATTAAAAGAGGCAATTAGTTTGATAATTAGACTGTTAATTTTTTTATAGTCGTGCATTTTTATGGACGAAATAAAACAATACACGTGTTTCACATATTTCTGCGTACTACGCATATTTCTGTAAATTCTCACATCATCAGATTTCTCAAAAACGTATAAATATAGCCTATTGATAATTAATTAAAATTGTTAATTGAAACTGTTTTCTTTCAGCGCGATTCTCGCGTACGAAATTCGATATTGTTTAGGACGAGAAAAATCAGCTTTAGTTCGCTCGCGAATATTCAAACACGAATATTTCGTTAATTTGAAAATTCATTTCCTCTGAATTACTAAAAAAATAATTACTATAATAACCAATAAATATAATTAAATTTGCACGTAACAACAAATGGTTACTTCGGAAGTTCGAACTCAATTGAGAAAAATAATTTTTACAAAAATAACACATTATCTCGCAGCAGTGTGTAACAATATATCGAATAAAATAATGTCTCTTTCGTGAAATTGCTTTCTTGTCCAAATTGCCATTTTATTATTTCACATTTTTAAAAGCTGAGAACTTTAAAAAGGTGACATATTTGTACAAGTAGCGAAAAGCAACTGACGAAAATTTTTTATTAAAAATAAAAAAGAAAGATGATCTAATGCAATAATTATAATTATTAACGTAAACTTGAAATATACATATTTCAGTTATATTAGGATTAAAATTTAAACGTAGACAGTGCGTACGCAATTTATATAAAAAAGCAATTGATTTCATTAGAAATAAAAGAAAGGCATTTAATGCAATAATTATATATAGTAAAATATGTGTATTTCAATTATTAACATACTTCTTATTAATAAGTGTAGATGTATTAATGACCGATCGATGAAAAGATTTCCTCAGAAATGAAACAGACAACGAATTTTTTTAAGCAATAGTCACGATTATTCGTACAAATAGTATTTCCCTCTGGTCCTTTGAGCGGGGACAGGTCGCTTTTGATTAGCCTGTTTCAAAGTTGCGCCCGGTACACGTTGCTACGACAATAAACAAGAAGAGTTAATGAAGAAGCTGTTTTGAAAATTGGTACTCCGTTGCGCCGGTACACACGACAGTATAAATACTTAAGTTGAAGCTCGTGAAGCTTTACGGAGAATGTTACTTAAGCAGAACGTTGACGGGGGAACGTGGGTTGCTCGAGAGGCTGAGGAGAAAGAGAGAGAGAGAGAGAGAGAGAGATAGAGAGAGACCTCATCTTGCGAATCCTTCATATCTCGTGATAAATATAATCTTGTATCATTTATTGTGGCACGCAAAGCCCGGGTGAAAGTGGCTTGATTATGTTTGCTTTGGTACCAAAATGAGATGCACCTTTCAAAGGGCGGTCGCGTTCCTTCTAGTTTTATTACCGTCTTTCTTTGCCAGCCGCATTTAAACGATATACTTGCAAATCAGAGATTCCAGGCTCATCTGTCTCTGCGGTTTCGTTTGACTACGACGAAAACTTGCCGGAAGACACTTCGACAGAGTAATATCTTTTCTCTCTCGTTCTTCCTCGGCATTATGAAACTGCAGATACAATATTGGCCTTGTTCTTTTTTGCACGGCAACACAGAAACCGTGTGCACGCAGATATTTCTACTTTTTCTTAGTTGACTCGATATACGTAATTAGTTCCTTATACTTATATTTTTTATCGTGCTGAAAGTATGATATCAGTAATAACGTGCAACGCTTATTTATTAAAATGACCAAACGATGGATTAAGTAAATGTACAAAATGAAATTACACTTCTACAAGAAATATGTATATTAATACGTAAATAAATCCAACAGAAGATGAAAGATACAAATATCAGTAGTATCAATTCTTAATTTTGTTTCTCTATCGGTATTAGAATTGCAATTCTAAAATTTTATTTTTCTATTCTTTCTTTTATCATATTTTTGTAGTCTGAGTTTTTATAGTTTTAATTCGGAACGTAATTCTTTAAGAAAAAGTTACACGTTATATGTCGCGTTAAATCCCAAATAAAAGTCGATGAAATATCTGTTCGGGGTGCGTTGAAGCAATACAGTTCAGCTTCAATTTATAATAACGTTCTTTAGAATATTCTTTTAGAAGTTCCTTTCAGAGGTGCACAAGGGGGGAAAAAAATGACGTGATCTCTGGTACACGCGCAGAGTGTTCGCTCGATCTATTTTTCAAGAGACGGGGTAAAACTGAGTTACAGACTTGTACTTATCGCACTGCAGTTTCACCGCATGAATCTACTGTGTGTAATCCGTTCCTCGAGATATACTATCCA
The DNA here is from genome assembly GCA_010645135.1 of Tetragonula clypearis. Taxonomy (NCBI): domain Eukaryota; kingdom Metazoa; phylum Arthropoda; class Insecta; order Hymenoptera; family Apidae; genus Tetragonula; species Tetragonula clypearis. The sequence goes on along the minus strand of WIUT01002058.1, from coordinate 10,544 downwards.
AGAGATATGTACTTTCTCTCTGATGGGAATCAAGTATTGATCAGCATGATCTCGCGGCCAAATTTAGATCTACCTATACTGAGACTGATTAATGAAATAATAAGTCTAGCAATGGAATATTGAAAAATGTTGATGAGATTGCACGATGCATCCAGATCCCTATTGAATTTTTATTTAAAATTCGAAAAAATTCTGGCAGCGTACATATATTACCGTGCAAAAGTACACGAATACTTATTTGTTTGTGAAAGAATTTCTTGGACTGTTTTATAAATAGACCGTGGATTTTTATGCATTTATGGAAAACTTAAAAACGTGAAAATGCAAAAATACATAATATAACAAAAGTGAAGCATTTGTATCAGAAGAATCGAATGTTCATTTTTGCCATTTCTTTAATTGTGTTCGTAAAAATAGGAAATTGTATAGGGATATTTTTGGATCTTAAATAATGGAACTCATTATCGTAGCAGTTTTATAAAATTGAAATGAAAGGAAAGGGATAAATAAATATCCGAAAGAGAGATGCATTTCTTAATACGATAATTACGTTAATTGCGTTAGTTGATATAATAAAAAAAGGCAATTTTATAAAATCAGAAATGGAAACATCGATCATTTATTCTTTGTCAGGACTGAGGATTATTGTGTTGAACAAAATATTTGACACAGTTTATTTTCGTTTTAAAAAAATGAATAAAATTATTACGTATCTGGATGACGAAATTGAGAAATTATCAAGAACTGAAATTAATCAGTTTGGCTTCTGGGAGGTCAGATATTATACGAAAATGCAGTAGGAATAGTTCAAAGAATAACATATGTGAATTCGAAAACGTAATTTATGCGCTTGATTCACATTGCGCGAAGTCTTTAGAATCTGAATTTAGATTGAAAATTTCAGAAGAGCGTGGTTTTATTTACGAAATAGATATCTCGTTGCATTTTGATTAGTTAATCAAATATTATTAAGCAATAAATTGCAGTATCTGTTGAATAGGGTTATTGCAGACTGAACAAAGCAGAAACGAAGAATCATTTGTCTTTGTATCTTCTTACATGCGTTAAATATTATGTGAGCGTCTGGCAGAAAGAGTTCAAAGAATTGTGTTACGAATTCACGTATGTAATTTATACGTTTGCGTGTTTCATGCATGTACATCTATTTCCATGAATTTATTCCCATAGAAATTGTACGATCGTCTCGTCGTGTTTCTTTTCTTCTAATCTACGTTTAGAGATAATGTTTTTGAGTAAGAAACATAGGTTTCGTTAACGCTTTGATTGAACTCGATTTTCGAAAAATTGATTAGAAATTTATTAAAACTCGATAGTAAAAAAGAAAAGAAGACAAATAAGAGATTTATAATGGCGAATTAATGTTTAGGTTTAACTTCACCAATTTTAAACCGGAACGACACACTGAAGATGTGAAAGTACCTTTGTATAAAGAAATAAGTAAATAAATTACACACTAAATTATAACGGTAAAACATTAACTATCTAACTAACTCGTATAATTCGTTAACATTCGATCCCATACATATCGCTCGTATCGGAAATGAAAAATTGTTCAGGTCTCTACACAGCTCTCTATCACAGAGAAGAGAGAGAGAGAAAGAGAGAGTTCCAAAGACAAAAGGCTTAACAACCAAGAGTAAAAATACAAATGAACGCTTCCACGCAAACAAGAAGAGCAAACGAAAAACTTAATAAGAATCAACAGTTATTTATCTTCTTACCCAGGCGTGTTGGTTAAATATCACACAAGAGTCCACTAGAGAGAGCCCGAAGGTGACTGTGCGAATTTGCATATGGCGGAAAGTTGTGGCTGGAACTCTCCATGCCCCGGTTCGGTGATTTCGTTGGTTATCTCCTTCGAGGGGTGAAGTATATACTGGCGTATGCACACACGCGTGTGTGTACGACTATATATCTCGATTCGTATACAGGGTGGATCGGTTGTATTTTCGTTGCTTTCAGAGAAGTGAAAGAAATTTTGTCAACGAAAGTTATTCAGTCACAAAGAGAACTACAATAAGTGGTGGTAATGATTTTTACAGGCGCAAGGATTTCAAAGATTTCAAAATCACTTCCATTTTTTTTTAAAAAGTGAAATCGTATGTTTTTAAATAAACGATATTTTTTGTAAAAACTTCATACGATAGATTTTACAAAATTAAAGTTAAAGTCAAATAATTACTGATATTTGCTGATATTTGCTGAATAACTTTCAAAGTTAACAAAGTTTCTTCGCACTTCCAAAAACAACAGAGATAATAGTTGCCAGTCCACCCCGTATAGTATGGGGTCGTTGGAAGAGAAACCCGGGGTCTGACCATTCGCAGCTAGTTCGTCTTTGCATGCTCGCGTTGAAACGTCGAAGACGATGATTGGATCGGTTTTACGAACCCTCTCGGGATAAACAGAAATGTCGATTTCGAATTGCCGATCTCCCTCTCGCTTCCGTCGTTATCCCGAGCCGTAGAAAGAAACCGTGCTGCCATATGATACAGAGCATACAGGTGGCGTCAGTTTGCATGTTAAAGTCGGGGGAAATCCTCGGCCCCATCCCTTATTAAATCGTTCTATATGTATTCGACTTATTGTCGAGGAGCCCCTAGTTCCTCTTTCCTGGTTTCTTATTCTTCGTTATCCCTACCGACGATCACGGATGATTCAGTCCGGTATTTTAGATTTGAAATAGCCCCCAGGGATATCCGATGGATTTTCTTCTGGCTATCTTCTTCGGCTTCGTCAGATTCAATTTCAACGATCGAGAAGTTCCCGGAGACCGCCAGGGTTGTATGAGGTATTTCGTTTCGTTCTTTCTTTCTATCCCCCCCCGTTCCCCCTCTTCACCATTTTCTTTTTTCTTCTTCTTTTCTTTAATTCTTCCTTTCCAATCCGTTTGTCTTAATCAGTTGAACGTAATGGCGTGGCTGAGCCGTGTTTTTGAAGTTTTCAGCGGAAACACGTAGTCAGGGGCACGAGCGTCCAGAATTTCGCCGAAATTCTTTTCTCTTTTCTCTTTTGTTACCGGATTATGAACACACACGGAAAGTATGTACGGAGAAATTCTTTGAAAATAAAAGTTTTCGGGGATGATAACTTTCGCTTTTTGTTCTCTCATCGTGAGTTTAAAATTAATCTGTTTGCTTCTTCAAGTTTTCAAGTTATGTTTCTTCTCAACCATTTGCTTTATAATCTTTTTTCAATCTTCTTAGATACTCATTAGTTGTTGTGATTTATTAGATCGTGTCAGATTAAACATAGTATTATTATTTAATGATAAGTTTGTCTAACGGTAAGAAAGGTGCATACAAAATTAAATTCCATACTTAATATAGCTTGTATCTTTATTTTATTAATCTTTATATTATTAACCTTTAATTTAAAATTAGAACTACTGACAACTGAAATATAATCAGAGACATTAAAGTACAAGAAATTGGAAAAAGCTTATAATATAATAAAGTATATACAAGCTTTTATTCACATATTTTATGAAAGACCATCTCTACAAACTTACTTACTTTTAATTTATATAATTTTTAGAAAAAACTACCAATTGGTCATTTTAGTTGCTCCAGTATTAAAAAAAAAAAAACTGAAATTTCAAATTCTAATTCAAATTTCATGAAACTGCAATCTGTTTTTTCTTTCAAATCGAAACTATAATTTACGCTATAAGCCTGACCTGATTATTATAGAAGTAAATCACTAAAAAAGTGTCGAAAGTTCTCCCTGGATTTTAAAAGTTAGTCGATATTGAAACCTCGATGGATCGTTTGTGAAACAGTTTATTTATTCGACGTTTCGCTTAATTTGTCAAATACATCGAATACGTGGAATATGCACGCCCAAAGGAAAATAAAGAGAAGATGAACAGAAGTAGATGGAATAAGTACTCGAACTATGAAAATGTTAGAGTAGTCTTTCATTCAATTCTGCTCGTTTGCTTTGCCCAATTTCGATTGGACTGTGCGGATTCACTTCCATCAGCGATATTATTTCACCAGATCTTCCGTTCCTGTCTGCCATAGGTCTTTCATTCTCGGAAAATACCGTGACTCGGTGTGTTTTAGATATTGTTCCCTGAAACCGGAATAGAAATTATTGAATACCATCGATTGTTGGTGATACTCGAACCACTCTTCTGGCATCAATGTCAAGCTAACAGACAGTAAGTAATCAAAATCAATGGGAGTAGGTTTGGCTGGTACTTTGAAGTTTGTGCTTTCTATCAAGGCATTGATATGTCGATAAGAATATTGTGTAGAGAGATCTATCGATGATAAGCCGGTCGTTTCCATTTTAAGAACTTTACAATTACGTTGAAAGCGTGCGATTTGAATGTCTCTTCATTTTATTCTAAATGACAAACATTGCGGATTATAAGTAGTAAATAAAATAATATCGAAGATACGAGTGTGTTCGGAATCGAAATAAACTGATTAAAAATAATATTTTAAATTTTTAGTCGCGATATTTTTAAAATGTAATTAAAAATTCAGTGACGTAGGAATAAGAGTATTTGAAATAAATTATATTTGTAAATTAAAGGTTTTCTTTACATTTTGAATTTGTTTTACTAAATTCATACTGATCAAGGTGGTTTTCTTTTAGATTTTAAATTTAATTTTTAATCTTAAAATAACTTATAAATTTTGAGAAATCAAAACTGAAGCGAAATAAAGTATAAATAATCGATTCATTGATGGAGAATAAATGTAATAATGTAATGCTTAAAATAGTCTCTAATTATTTTAAATAATATAAATTTTATCTCCTTTATAATTTTCGAAATATTGTTTCCTTCTTCTTCTTTAAAATTTTTGGTAATATAAGTTTTCACATTGATTATCTCTTTTCAGTTATATAAACTCCCATATCGATTATCTAATTTAGTTTTACACGTTACGCGAATAGATTAATATTGAATTATCTGTATTAAATTTTCAATGGTTAGACGAGTTGAAGGAAATAATGGTATAATTAAATTATGCTCGATGTCTCTCCACAAACTAATTCAATTCTTATTCAACAAGCAGATATTCGTACGTATAGAAATACTAGAAGATTCAATGCAAGAATGATCGAGTTATTAATAATTAAATAAATAAAATATAAAAAAATTTGTTCAACGTCTAAAAGAGATTCTAAAATCTAAAGAAATTTTATTTAATTTTAAATGTGTATCGATGTATATATCACACTAAATGTCTGAAAATGAATGCAAAAGCCATGAAAGTATTAATAATTAGCTTAAATGAAAAAAGTAAAATCCAAGATTTAGGTATCCTTTTTTCTAAAATCTAAAATCTAAAGTAATTTTATCAAAGTCTAAATGTGCTGGTCACTGTATAAAAAATGTAAAGAAAAATATTATCAATTATACTTATCACAAGCGTATAAAATTATTAATAAAATGATCTGTTACACGCAAATTGATAATTATTTCTAAAACTTCTTTATTATCAACGTTTCTCGATAAACACGATCGGCAAATCGATATGCGATACAGTCTGCTCGGAAACTCGGTACATACTTGAAACATGCAACGAAATTAATCACGCTATTATTCCGCGCCATTAGAACGTAAACAAGTGCAACAACGCATTCGTACGGTGCATGCGAATGCGTGTACTTCTTCCTGAAGAAGAAGTTGCGCGAGTTTCGCGAACCAACGACGCGCTATAATTTGGAAAATTTACCTCCCGGTAAGTTGGCCTCGCGGACGAAGGGCCATTAACCTGAAAAAAATTTTTTTAAAAGTTAACAGTGGCTTAAGTCGACGGCCAAGGTGTACGTGTCATAATTCACCGGGACGCGAAAGAAGGAAGGGGATAAATAAAGAAAGAGAGAAAAGAGGGGGATAAAAGGAGAGAAGAGAACGAAGTGGAAAAACATAGGTTTGCCGGGGGAGAAACAGTCGCGACGCGAGGACGGACGTCAGATTCGCGGCTCGAAGTGTCGACGACGTTCAAGAATTGGAAACTATTGTCCATTTGCCGATTTTCTCGCCGTGGATATTCTTTTCGTCTCGGTTATTGCTCGGGCTTTTCGGATATTGATTTAATTAGTACATTAACGAGTGAAATTGGAAAACTCATTGACAATACGAAAGTTAATCTGCGCAATAAATGGGGGATTCAGAAGCCAATCAATGTTTTTAATGAAAAGTTTATTTGTGCAAACGCGCAAACGCGCTTTTCTTGTCAAAATCTTCAATTGATGGGAAAATTTAGCTGTAATACAGTGGTAACAAACAGTTGTTCTTATTAAACAGTGAAGTGGGATCGATCACTTTGTAATTTTAACACTTAATATAAAATTTTGTTAAATATAAAAGATATGAAAGAGTATTACTTTTTGGCAAATAAATGCCAATATACGAAATAATATAAAAATAATAATATAAAAATAAAATGGAAGTATTTAATGAAAAAGTGAATTATCAACTTCGTACGAGTTTCTAAAGATGTCGAAATACAAAATTAACAACTTCCTAAATATTTTTCACATCTTGTAATCTTTATGTATAAATTCCACAAAATGGAACACATACGTACATAAATCTAGATTAATCAAGCAAGCACTCGTGACATTCTCCACCGTGAGTATTTCCGCAGTTTTCAAAACCATATATAACCCGTCGCCAATGGTAAAAAGCGAACGGTCGCTTTCCTTTCGTTCCGACGTAACGGAAGGATCGCTTGGCATATAAAAGTGTCGCGGAGAGACACGATCGTCGTATCATAATTCCATTTAATTGTCGATCGTCGAAAGGGTACTTGATGACATTTGCATTGAGCACGGCCGCAGCTGAGGTTGCGACAAAGCGAACGATCAAAGGCTGGGATACTCATGCGAAAAGCTAACATCAATTTTATCCTTAGCTCGTGGCAATCGTTGCCCCGCGCCGTGGGGCTTTCCAATTGGATCGACTATTTACACAATTATGGTATAATTGTTATCCGCAGTTTTATTTGATTTGCGCGAGCCAACCGAAGATGAATCGATAAATCATTTTCCCGAATACGCTCGGCACATTGCCGTGCAATACCGGCGCCCCCCTCCCCCTCTTTACGCTCCTTTTATTCGATTGCGCGTGCAGTTCCGCAACCGGTTAGTAATTCGGAAAATATTTTACGTGTCGCAGCAGCCGTGATAATTGACAGTTGAACCGTCGATTATCTGACAAGAATACATTATCAAAAGATTGAATGAAAATAAACGTCCATTCCCGCACGCGCTTCTGTGCCAGCGAGCAGCTTCGCGTAATATTTAAATGTGTGCGGTGTGCGGTGTGCACCGGCTGCGGTTCGGAATTACCGTTTGCAATCAACGGTGCCGCGAGTTACACCGATTCAAAAACTCTCGTGAAACAAAAACGCGCGAGAGCCGGACGTGTACGCCGATTTGCTTAAATGGAATCGCCGTTCGATTGCGAACGGGGGAAAGGGAGATTGGTTTTTCGTCATTTTCAATTTTCAAGTGTCAGTAGGTTAATTTTCGCGCATGCGAAGCTTATTCTTTCCTTCTCCCTCTTTCTCTCTCTCTCTTTCTCTCTCTTTTTTTTTTTTTTTTTTTTTTGAAATTTTAACGTGCTCGTTAAGGAGTTCAATGTTCGTCGGAAATGATTTTCGTTTCGTTAAATATAATTGTGAAATTTAAAAGATACCTTTAATGTAGAAATAAATTTTAAATGTGTCGTGAATAATATAAGTTAATGTAGTATGATAATGTTGAAGTATAACTATTATTAGTTCCGTGCACACGTATTGGACGAGTATTTATTAATATCTATTAATATGATTTAAATATAACTAATATTACTAACATAGAATTTATTTAAAAAATTCTATTTTACCAATATATTTCAATGTTCCTTAATATGTTTATACGTGCATTATTTAGAATGCATCTTCTAAACGTTGTTTATAAGTTATAATGCTTAAATTTAACGCCTCTTTTAAATAAGAAAATGTAATTAAAAACACAAACATTGCATAATTTAGAACAGCAATCATATTATAATAATAGACTATTCAATAATAAATTATAGATATATAACTGCGCGAAAGAATTTTCTGACATTTAGCGTCAAATTTATGATTATTTGCCTTTAATATTCGTGAGAATATTAGTAGTCAAATGTAAGTAATTAAATCAGCAATGTATAAAAAGTCAAATGGAGACAAGTTCAGTCTGAAATTTAATTTGTGTTTGAAATAATTATCTAAAGTATGCGTTATTAAATACAGCACTTTTCATTAATACGTTGATCAAATACGACATTTAAGAAGATTATTTAATTCTTTCTCATTTGTATTATACAGAAAACTGTAGGTAAAATATATCCTTGTGTATAATTGAAGCCAATATAATTTAGGAATATTAATACTTAATTAATCAAATTTTCATAGATTTTTAACGGCTGAATTAATAAGTTTTCGTTATCATTCCTTGAATTGAATTTAAAGCGTTTTTCCCTCTCGTTTTAAGGAAGTTGAATCCTTGTCAGGCTGTCAGAGAACATTCACGTAAGAAACAATCGGGAACTAAAAATCTTTTGTGCTTCTATACGTGTTATGTTTTGGGTGTTTTTAAAAAATTATGTCAGTTCACTCAGCAACTACAAATATTGAAAATATCCTACTATAAATCGAGATTTATCACATGCACGTTATAAATTATATAAATATATTATTATTTTTGATATTTACAAATATATTACACTTGTTAAAAATTAAAAATTAAAATGAAATTTTATAATTGCACCGCATACGAACGTCTTTTTCTTCCGATGTAACGGGAAAAAATTTCATTAGAGAGTATGGTAATAATAATACTTTCTCTTTAACGACGACCGGATGCATCATGGTGTGCTGAACCTTTAGAGATATATTATCCCCGGTTCAGAGTGCAGAAATGAGAAAAAGTCCGCGAGGGTGAAAAGTAGGAGAAAGATGAATGGAAATACATAACTAGATGTAATTGAATGAATATATTTGCGTGCGGAATTACACAAACCGCGTATTCATTTGCATATCTGCAGTCACGTCCTGTAACATTTCCATTTGTATTTCAAACTTCTCTTTATCAAGCGAATCTAGGTAACTAATGTTCGGCTCGATAGCTAATTATAAAATGAGGAACGTGCGGGTTTCGATATTATTTTTAATGTTATCAATCGTTATTATGATTATTATTTCGTTTTCCATGATCACGTGCAACGATATTTATCGAATTAACGACGTCCAGGTAAAATTGTTACGAATTTATGCGAAATATATAGATACAGTTTAGATTTATTTCCTGAATGTGCAACAGAGATAACACTGAAAATTCTAAATGACGAAATGTCAGTTTACAATGACACGAACGACATTATTCGAAATTTTTTTTTATGAGAATTCGAATTTTGATAAAAATTTTGGTAAAAATTTTGTTGTTTACCGAGAAGTTGTCTCAGTCTTTTACGACGTATAGTTTATTTTTGAAAAATATATATTTCTTGTATTTATATTTGTTCGAGAGAAACTTGTAATTGATTGAACAGTGTTGAATGATGCTGTTCTATTTTTAAAGTGTAACACTATGGGCAACCAAGAATAAAACTCTAACTATTTTAAACATTATCGAATAATTTTTCAAAATCCTTTCTCTATTCTTCTCTAGACTATTCTAGAATATTCTGATATCTATTTGTACACCTCTAGACACGACTAAAATTTAATGGGATTGCCGATAACCTCATAATATCATTCTCGAGTTAATTACAATATTTCATTTAGAAATTAGAAATTAACGTTACAATTACTTGACGTTAGCATAATGGCATAATAGTAAAAAAAGTGCAATAATACAGTAGCAATAGGATGACGCAGGATTTGAAAAAGTATAAATGCACGAATACACACATATACATATTTTTCAAATTGAAAAACGTTGAATTAAATTAAATTACGAACGTATTCAAGTAAAGTTACAAATATATCTTATGATATCAGTTTTATCACAAACATTTATTCTTCAGTATATTTAGAACAAGTCAACACCAGAAGACGTATTTGACCGTCATACTACAGTCTCATGTGGAGCGTATTTTTCAAAGATGAAATTTAACCACGAACGTATTTGAAAGGCAATATCGTTCTGTTTCTCTCTGCTCGTTGTAAAAAGCTCGCTCGTAGGTAAGCTGGCGCTTGTGGAAAAATGGAGTTGAATTTTTCGAGGTAGCGGAGAATCGGCCACTAATTTCGAGCAGATCGACGTGGCTCGATTTAAGCGGCCAACCCCCACCGTCCCTCTTGCTCCATCCCTTTTCGTTCAGCCGGCAACCTTTGCATTCCCGAATTCTCGCGTGGTATAAAGCCGTAATGTCGACTTCGGAAAGGTAATGTGTACCCTGTGTACATTGTGCTATGCATACACCGACTGCATTCTCGCGTTCCACTTCTTGCGTCCTTCCTTCGTCGCTCCTGCGAACCTGGCCTACACACACACACACACACACACACACACACGCGCGCGCG
>WIUT01002057.1:0-25848 GCA_010645135.1 Tetragonula clypearis | reverse complement strand
ATTACGCCAATACAAAAACTTAAATTAATACAACAGCAAAATTCTATGCCGAACTTCCATTAAAAATGGGAGGATTACCTCCTCATTTTAAACAAGAAGCGATTAACTTAGCTTTAAATAATGAACAAACTTATCGACAAGTGGCCGATGAATTGGATGTACCAAATGAAAAATAAACTCACACAGCAAACGATAAAAATGAATAAAAAACCAGCTTATCAAGCGCTAGAGCGGTAAAATAAAGCAATGAAAAAAGAGCTCAATTTACGCAAGAAGGAAATTGAAATTGTAAAAAAGGTCACTCAGTACTTTGCAAGTCTGAAATAGCAAAGTACACCTTTATTAGAAATCAAAGTATATTGTTCGGATGAATACCAAGCGATATTAACAGCCTATAATTTGCGATGTAGTATGAGTCGCAAGGGAAATTGTTAGGCTAACACTGTGGCTAAAAGTTTTTTTCATCCGCTTAAAAACAAGTGGATATATCGGTATAAGCTAAAAATATTGACCAAGCGAAATCGATGATATTATGGTATATCGAAGCTTACTATAATCAAGTAAGAAAACATTCACATTTGAATTATTTATCACCATTTTAATTTGAAAATAAAATGAAATAATGATTTAACAAAACTGTCCGTTAAAATGAGGGCATATCATTTCGCTTAGATTTTTTTGTGCGCTGTGATTAATACTCAATAAAGCGCTAATTAAGATTGAATTAAGCGAATCCCCACCTAAAGGCAGGGAAGATTAAACACTTAGTATATATTTTGATTTCGTTCAGAGAGTTCTTGAATAATTTTAGGGTAAATCTTTTCAAGTGTATAAGAACGCAATAATAAAATGGTAATCAGGCTAAAGACCATGGGCGCATAAATAAATAACACTTGCAAAGTGGTAAACACACTGTCAGGTTGTTTTGCAGTCTCATTTGTGATGTAACCCGCTAAGCCTAAAACCCAGCCAATTCCACCCGATGCAATGCCACTGCCCAAAATGGCGCTAAAGCTGCCACCACTGTAAACAAGGCCATCATTGCGGATCCCAAATTTCCATTCACCATAATCAATGGTATTGGCCAGCATAGAATAAGCATTACCCATAATAGGCGCAAAACCCGCACCTCGCAAAACTGTACCTATCATGGCCAGCTGAGTATTATTCGGATCAATTGCCATGACTAAGCTACCTAAAATAATCACCGCCATGCCTGTGATGATAAAGTTCAGCCTGCTCATGAATTTTAAAATATAAGAAGAACTAAACAAAACCAAAACCAAAGGTAATGAGAAAGCCATATTAATCGAGCCCACTAACTCCTCATTGCCTAACATATATTTAGAATAATAAACGCCTACACCATTAATTAACCCTAAAATACTAAAACTAACCAACATGGTAAAAAACATGGTGACCCAATATTTATTGGCTAATAGCGATTTGAGAGATACTTTTAATGAAGGGGTATTATATTTAAATTGATTGATAGGCTTAATGCGTTCCTTAGTATAAAAGAAGGTAAAAAAGAAAGCGCTCATCAAGATGGCTGCATAAATCATCATGGTATATTGCCAGCCTTGTTCTCCACCCCCAAAGTATTTAACCATAGGTAAAGTAATATAAGGGATGATCAACATACTGGCGAAATAGCACAGCATTCGGTAAGTATTAAGGCGGCTACGTTGATAAGAATCTTGCGTCATCAAAGCTGATAAGGTGCCATAAGGAATATTACTTGAGGTATAAATAATCCAGTGTATGTTTAAAGTGACTGCCGCAAAGATAAGCAGAGCAGCTGGACTCCAATTAGCAGGTGCGCTAAATATTAAAATTAAGGATAACCCAAAAGGAATGGTTGACCAAAGTATCCAAGCACGGGCTTTACCATATTTACTTTTAGTATGATCAACAATATAGCCCATTACCACATTAATAATGGCATCAAAGACACGTGAAAATAAAAGTACAGCCCCTAAGGCAGTCGCTGAAACGCCGACAATATCAGTATAATAATAAAGTGCAAAGGTGCCAACCGTCACCCCTGAAAAGCCAGTTGCAAAATCACCCATGCCATAGGCAAACTTTTCAATAAAACGGATATTCTGTATTGGATTTTTATTATTATGAGTGGTTTCTGTTGTCATAGGATATCTCCAAATAAGTTGCTTTAATTACAACAATAGGTGATAAATTTTGTGATAAATCAGGTTCATAGTGCCTAATGCTGACAGCAAGTTAGCACCTTGAACCTGAACTTTTATTTAGTTAAATTCAATTTTTCTTAAAGACCATAAAAAATAACAACGAAGATACAATCTCGTTACCACCTTTGTGGAAAGTCTCCTTGATTAGCAAATGTAATATCTTGACATTCTAAAGTGCCATCACTGACAGCAACCGCAAGCCCAGTTCCTAATTGATTATAGCCACGCACATTTAAAGCTATGCCATCAATCCAAATCGTAAATAGATCCCCATCAACAATGATTTTTAGGGTGTATTCATGATTTGGTTTAAGATGAATAGGACGTTCTAAACCTTTATTCATCATACGATACCAAGGAAAGCAAGGATTTTTATCGAAGGTTAAACGGTGATCGACCAAGGAAAAGATAAAATCATAAGATTCGTCTGTTTTGCTGTCTTTAAATAAACGGATTGAAAAATCTCGGGTTGATTCACTGAATTTAATTTTGGTTGAAAAACGGAAAGTTGTTCCAGTATCTTCAATCAACAGTTTTTCTTTACGGCCATGAGGTGATTCGAGCTTAATATCATTAATAGATTGACTGTCTTTAAAACAGTTCCACAAACTATCAACCACTTTAACCCCTAAGGTATTATCCTCTTTTTGATAGACTTCGTGAGGGACAAAGGTGCCTGCCCATTGAAAGTTTTGTAGATCATCATTGTTTTCTTTCGTTGGAACCCAGCCAAATAAAATACGACGCTTACCATCAAAAGCGGTTCTGGCTGCATAATAAGCTCGACCATCAAATGCATCATCATCTGGTGTTATCCAAGGGCCTTCTAAGGATTTACTCATTACATATCGGGTTTTACTTTGATCACTGTATTCGGTATAAATTAAGTACCAATAATCCCCTATTTTGAATAAATCTGGCATTTCTATCATGGTGTATTTTCCTGACACCCAAAAATCCCCTTGGAATTGCCAGTTTTTGAGATCTTTAGACGTGAAATAAACGATCCGACCAGATTGAACTGTTTTAGGCCCTTGTAAGCGAGCACCTAAAATCAAAAGATATTCTTGCTTTTCATCATTCCAAATTACCCAAGGATCTCGCCAATCACTGATGTCGTAACCAGGTTGTGGTGCAAGCGCGACCAGCTTTTCATCTTTATGCCAGGTTTTAAAATCATCGCTCCAAGCATGTAATAACACTTGCGAGGTTTTGCCTTCTTTTTCCCAATTTCGGTTATAGCCAGTATAAAAGGCATGGGCTCGGCCTTCTGCTTCAAAAACGCAGCCAGCATAAATAAACTGATCGACAGCTTGCTCACCGCCTTTTTTGATCGATTCTCCAAAATCTTTATAGTTAACAAAATCAGACGTGGTTGCCAGACACCAGCTAAAGGGTTCACCAAAAGGGCATGGATTACGGTTATCTCTCTGATCATAAAGATAAAAAATGCCGTCTTTACCATAAGGCATGATATCGCCAACCCAGAATCCTTTAGGTTGATAATGTAATTTTTGCATATGATTTACTCCTCTTGAAAAATTTTTTAATACAATGTGTCAACCGCAAACATATGCTTATAAAACAGGTATGTCAACCGGGTCCATAAATAGAAAATCAATTTTGTGAAGCGGGTCACTAAAAGGGTTTGTTCAGCGTAACCGAATAGGATCTATTGAGATCAAAAATTGGCATCATCATTAAAAAAACACACTCTTAGTTGAAAAAAAACCTTTATAATCATGGCTTCGTAAATTTTATGATGACTAAAAATTTGAAATGAAATTAAACAGAGAAGATGTTGCAAAATTAGCGGGCGTTTCGGCAACGACGGTTTCACGCGTGATTAATAATCGAGGTTATATCAGTAAAGAAACAAGAGCGCGGGTAGAAGAGGCCATGTCTACTTTAGGCTACTATCCGAATGAATTGGCTCGTGCTTTATCCAATAACAAAAGTAATGTGATTGGGCTTATCTTTCCGACCTTAACCAATCCTTTTCAAATGGAGCTGATCAGTTATTTAGAAATTCTTTTGTCATCAGAGGGTTTTAAAGTTTTAATTTGTAATAGTCATCATAACGAACTTGAAGAAAAAAACCTATTAACTATGTTAAGGCGTAATCAAGTGGAAGGTGTGATTGTCAATTCAATGAATGACACTCTCTCAGACTATTTGATTCCTGATCTCAATATTGTTTCGATAGACCGAGAAATTTGCGACACAATTCCTGTAGTTTCTTGTGATAATTATGCTGGTGGCGCTTTAGCGACTAAGCATTTAATTCAGCAAGGTTGCCAAAATATTCTTTATATTGGGTCAATCAAAGCGGATAAAAAATTTAATATGGATGCCGATAAAAGATATCAAGCTTATCTAGACAAGGTGACAGAAGCAGGTTTAATCCCTATTACGCTCGATTTAGATTTTTCAACCTGGTATGAACAAAAATATCAGCGCATCAAAGAGAAATTATCTAGTCAGGTCATTGATGGTGTTGTTTCAGATGATTCAGCAGCGATTGCCACCTTAAATGCGGCGAAAGACTGTGGCCTTTCTGTGCCGGATGATTTGAAAGTCGTCGGTTTTGATGGCGCAGAATTGACGCTACAATATGTTCCTCACCTGACCACAATTCGTCAACCGATAACTCAAATTGCTGAACATGCGGTTGAAATACTATTGGCTATGATAAATCATCAGCCTTATCAAGGCATCACTAATTTACCTGTTAATCTTTATGTCGGCAATGAGCAAGTAAAAAAATAAACTTGCTGGTTTTTATTAGTATGAATACTTTTCTTATTCATATTTAACAATTTTTTAAAAAATTAATTTTATTATTTATCGTAAAAATTATTAATTTATTGGTAATTGAGTAAATATTTGGTAATTTTGCAAAGCCTATAGTTTATAGGGCTTTTAAAGTGGAATCGGATCAACTTCTTTAATCTAGCCAATATTCCACATCACATTAAAATGATGTATCCTCATTTTAACGGACAGTTTTGTTAAATCATTATTTCAGTTTATTTTCAAATTGAAATGGTGATAAATAATTCAAATGTGAATGTTTTCTTATTCGATTATAGTAAGCTTAAATTAATTATCAGCCCCAAAGGTTATATTAGCTTTCGAGCTATTGAGTTGATGAAGGAGTTAGAGAAGAGTTTGAAATATGTGCCGACCTATCAAATCATTGAAATGATTCGCCAAGAAGAGCAAGCCATTGTTAAAGAAAATACAACCCACTATTTAATTAGCTGACAAAAACGAGAAGCGATAAAAATCGCCTATCGTTTGAATAAAAAAGCTTAACTTAACCATTTTCGCCTTTTTAGCTGGATGAATGAATGAATAAATGAAATTATATTGCTAATTCGTCAACTTCACCGGTACGGATACGAATAACATGTTCAACGTTATAAACAAAAATTTTACCGTCGCCAATTTTACCGGTTTGGGCAATTTTCATAATGGTTTCAAGGCAGCTTTCAAGAATGTCATCGTTAATGACCAATTCAATTTTTACTTTTGGTAGAAAATCGACCATGTATTCCGCACCACGATAAAGTTCAGTATGACCTTTTTGGCGTCCAAAACCTTTTACTTCGGTAACTGTCATACCTGTTATGCCTTGTTCTGCTAATGCTTCGCGAATATCATCTAATTTAAATGGTTTGATAATAGCTTCAATTTTTTTCATTTAGTGTTCCTTTAATGGCTACAATGACCAATTTTTATATCCAAATGCTGAAGTAATCGGATAACGGCGACCTTTACCAAAATTACGTGGTGTAATTTTAGGACCCACTGCCGATTGACGCCGTTTATATTCATTAATATCGACTAATTTTATAACCCGTTTTACTGTTGCCTCGTCGTAACCTTGCTGGACTAATTGGGCAACGCTCAGATCTTGTTCAACATAGCCTTTAAGTATGTCATCTAAAACATCATAAGGCGGCAAGCTATCTTCATCTTTCTGATCAGGTGCTAATTCTGCAGAAGGTGGCCTTGTGATCACCCTTTCAGGGATAACATAAGAACGGCTATTACGGTATTTGGATAATTCAAAAACCATTGTTTTAGGTACATCTTTTAAAACATCAAATCCCCCTGCCATATCACCATAAAGGGTTGCATAACCGACAGACATTTCACTTTTATTGCCCGTTGTGAGTACTAAACGACGTTTTTTATTCGATACTGCCATTAAAATTACGCCTCGACAGCGAGCTTGCAAATTTTCTTCCGTGGTATCTTTATGCGTATCGGCAAAAAGTGGCATAAGCCCCGACATAAATGCATCAAACATAGGTTCGATTGAAACTACGTCAAATTCCACACCTAAAATTTCGGCTTCTGCTTTTGCGTCATAAATACTGATATCGGCGGTATAGCGAAACGGCATCATAATCGCGTGTACTTTATCTTTACCCAATGCATCAACAGCTATGGCAAGGGTTAATGCCGAATCAATGCCACCCGATAAACCTAATACTGCACCTTGAAAGCCATTTTTTGTCACATAATCGCGCGTGGCTAAAACGAGTGCATCGTAGATTTCGGCTATTGGTGATTGATTAGGCTGACTAATAGGTTTAATGCTATCAATGGCGCTTAGATCAAAGGTTGCAATTTGCTCAGTAAATGATGCTAATTGAAAAACAATTTCACCTTGTTTATTGGTAATAAAAGAATTGCCATCAAAAATTAATTCGTCTTGCCCACCAACTTGGTTGACATAAACAATCGGTAATTGATATTGGTCGGCATACTGTTTAATCAAGCTAAGACGCTGCTGTTGTTTACTATAATCATAAGGTGAGGCATTGATCGAAATAATTAAATCAGCTTGTTGATTTTTTAACGATGTAATAGGTGCTTTTTGCCATAAATCTTCACAAATGAGTAACCCCATTTTGTGCCCTTTAAAATCGACAATAGCCGTTTTATTACCTTCGCTAAAATAACGTTTTTCATCAAAAACATCATAATTAGGTAATAGTTGTTTATGATATTTGCTGATTGCTTTGCCTTGCCAAAAAAAAGATAAGGCGTTATAGCATTGTTTATCTTGCCAATCAGGATGACCAATAATAATTGCACATTGTTGGCTGGCTGCGGCAATTTTTGTAAGTGCTGCTTGACTTCGTTCACGAAAATCATCCCTTAAAAGTAAATCTTCGGGAGGATATCCACATAAGGCAAGTTCCGAAAAGATGATAACATCATGAGAAGAATTAGCGTGAATAATATCTAAAATGCGCTGAGTATTAGCTTCAATATCACCCACGCGCCAATTTTGTTGGGCAAGTACTATCGATAACGACATAGTTAAACTTCATTAGATACAAATTAAAATAATGCTCAGTTTAAATGATTCTAAGTTGCAGGGCTACATTTTTATGGATAACATAAAACAATAAATGTCACCGACGTTATATGGTTATTATCATGAACAAAATCTTGAATGTGTTACTTGCTGAACGTAGTTATCCTATTGCAATTGGTCGTAACCTATTATCCCACTTATCACATTTTAAATTACAAGCAGGTCAACGGGTATTAATTGTTACAAATCGCACCATTGCGCCATTTTATTTAGCTCCTCTTTCACAAATGATTCAAGATAAGGGTATTGTTGTTGATAACCTTATTTTGAATGATGGTGAGCAATTCAAGAATTTAGAGAGTTGGAATACTATATTGACCCATTTACTCAGCCATCATCATACGCGCAACAGCGTTTTAATTGCTTTAGGTGGTGGTGTTATTGGTGATCTGGTTGGTTTTGCTGCCTCTGCCTATCAGCGTGGTATTCAATTTGTGCAAGTTCCAACCACTTTATTGTCGCAAGTCGATTCATCGGTGGGTGGTAAAACAGCAATCAATCACCCATTAGGCAAAAATATGATTGGTGCGTTTTATCAACCTCAATCGGTCGTTATTGATATTAATTGTTTAAAGACGTTACCAGCGCGTGAATTATCCTCGGGCCTTGCTGAAGTGATTAAATATGGCATTATTTTAGATGCTGATTTTTTTGTTTGGTTGGAAGCGCATATCGATGATTTGATGCAGTTAGATGCAGATGCTTTATCCTACTGTATTTATCGATGTTGCCAAATAAAAGCTCAGATCGTTGCCGAAGATGAAACCGAACAAGGCGGGCGGGCGCTGCTAAACCTTGGTCACACTTTTGGTCATGCTATCGAAACTGAATTAGGCTATGGAAATTGGTTACATGGTGAGGCGGTAAGTGTCGGTATGCTAATGGCAGCACATACGGCTAATTTGTTAGGATTATTACCATTGACTGATGTTGAACGAATCAAAAATTTGTTACAAAAAGCCCATTTACCTGTCACTAGACCTTTGAGTATGCAAGCGAATGCTTATATTCCCCATATGCTGCGTGATAAAAAAGTATTAACCAATCAAATACGTTTAGTGTTACCGACAGCCATTGGATCTGCAATCATTAAAGAGGGTATAAGTGATGAGCTACTTTTGACAGCTATCAATCGTGTTTAATGATGAACAGACTTTTTCATAAATTAATTTAACCCTCACATTAATTCATTTCGTTATTAAATAATAATAGATAATCTAAACAGTTTAATTGTCTATTATTATTTATATAATGTAAGTGTAAATTTATATTTACGATTTTGATATATTAATTTACCGTTATTTTTTATAAAAATTGTTGCATTTATTGATTTTATTTATCAATAATAAATTTTTTCTTTAAGTGGTTTACATGAATGTATTTTTATGTTTACATGTAAAAGTTAATGTAATTTATTGATTACATATTAATTAATTTTTACAAGGAGACATTATGTTGAAAGATACCTTGAATAATACACGTATTAAAGACGAGATCCCATTGATTACGCCCGAACAATTAAAAGCACGCTATCCATTATCCGCCGAGCTCATACAACAAATTGCTGACTTTAGACAAACAACCATTGCGATTTTAGAACATAATGATCCCCGCTTGATTGTGGTGTGTGGTCCTTGTTCTATTCATGATCCCAAAGCAGCACTTGATTATGCGCAAAAACTGAAGAAATTGGCTGATCAGGTCAAGGATCATCTGTTTATTATTATGCGTGTTTATTTTGAAAAGCCACGTACAACCGTCGGTTGGAAAGGTATGATAAATGATCCCTATATGGATAATTCGCTTGATATTGAACAAGGCTTAAAACAAGCAAGGCAGCTCCTTGTTAAGATAAGTGAGATTGGTTTACCTATTGCGACCGAAGCATTAGATCCCAATACCCCTCAGTATATAGGTGATCTCATCAGCTGGGCGGCGATTGGTGCTAGAACCACTGAATCACAAACGCATCGCGAAATGGCATCTGGACTGTCAATGCCAATTGGTTTTAAAAATGGCACAGATGGTAATTTAGAGGTTGCCATCTGTGCGATAAAATCTGCCTCGATGCCGCATCGATTTGTTGGTATTAATCAACAAGGGCAAGTGTCTTTACTACATACAACAGGTAATCATCATGCACATATTATATTACGGGGTGGTAAAGTACCGAATTATGATTCGTTAAATGTTGCTGCCTGTGAAATGCAAATGCAAAAACAAGGACTGGCAACCAATTTAATGATCGATTGTAGTCATGCCAATTCTAATAAGGATTATCGCAATCAAGCTAAAGTCGTTGATTCGATCATTGCTCAAATCTTACAAGGTAATCAATCGATCATTGGGATGATGCTTGAAAGCAATCTTTTTGCCGGTAATCAATCCGCCGAGCAGCCAATTGAAGATTTACAGTATGGTGTATCAGTGACAGATCCGTGTATTGATTGGCAAAAAACCGAAACGCTATTACGAAAAGTCAGTGAGGAATTAACCCCAATCTTTGAATTACGATACTAAGATATGATCTGGGTTTCCCAGCCTAAATTTAGGAAGATCAAGCAGACCAATTCTAGCTAATCATAATTAGCTAGAATTGGTAATTTAACTATCAATTGATTTCTTTACTTAATTAAGTTATTGATTTGAACCTGCTGGTTAAGCAAGTGATGTTCAAATGATCGCCGTTTAATTTTGTAGGCTATCGTTAGCTGACAATAAATGATAAACCTATCTATCATTCACTTTAGCGATTTAGTCCTATCATTTAGGTTTGTTAATTAGCAGATAATGCCTATTATTATGTTTTATGAAAGTCTTCCTATTTTATCTATTTATCCCAGCGCTTTTCGCGCATTTCTAAATAATCGCATCCATGGGCTGTCTTCTTGCCATTCTTTCGGGTGCCATGAATGGGTAACACTTCTAAATACTCGCTCAGGATGAGGCATCATAATGGTTGCTCGCCCATCGGTTGTGGTTAACGCGGTAATACCGTTTGGCGAACCATTAGGATTAGCTGGATAGGTTTCAGTGATGTGACCAAAATTATCGAGATAACTGAGCGCTACAAGCTTGGCGTTTTCAAGATCGATTAAATGTTTATCATTATTCAGTAAAGCTCTTCCCTCGCCATGCGAGACAGCAATGGGCAAATATGAACCTGCCATATCACTAAACAATAATGAAGGACTATTTTGGATTTTGACTAAACTAAATCTGGCTTCAAATCGTTCTGATTTATTAGTGATAAAATTTGGCCATAAATCAGCCCCTGGAATTATCGATTTTAAATGAGACATCATCTGACAACCATTACACACACCTAAAGATAAGGTATCAGTACGTTGAAAAAATTCAGCAAATTGTTGGTAGACCCGTTCATTAAATAATATGGTCTTTGCCCAGCCTCCTCCCGCACCTAGTACATCACCGTACGAAAAGCCGCCACAAGCAGCGAGTGCATTAAAGTTAGCTAATGACAATTTACCAGAAATGAGATCGGTCATATGCACATCAATCGCGGTAAAACCTGCCCTATCAAAAGCGGCTGCCATTTCTAACTGCGAATTAACGCCTTGTTCGCGTAAGATAGCAATTTTCGGGCGAATCCCTTTGCTAATATAAGGCGCTGCAATATCTTGCTTTTCATCGAAAGTAAGGTAAACACTCAAACCGGGATCAGCTTCATTTTGTTTCGCTTGATGCTCTTCATCAGCGGTTAATGGGTTATCGCGTAAACGCTGCATATGCCATGAGGTTTCTGCCCACCAAGTCCGTAAAGTTTGACGAGATTGTTGATATAAAAGCGAGTTATTTTGATGAATGGTTATTGACTGTCCAACTTTCGCATGGCCTAATCGATATACCGCATCTTGTAACCCAGCTTGTGCAAAGTAGTTGATTACTTCAGGTAATTTTTCATTCGCAACTTGGATAACTACGCCTAATTCTTCATTAAATAAGGCGGCAATAGGATCTAGACCTAAATCAGAAATATCAATTTCAATACCACAATGACCGGCAAAGGCCATTTCTGCTAAGGTGACAAATAGACCGCCATCTGATCTATCATGATAAGCCAGCAATAAATCCTGTTTAACAAGCGTTTGCATGGTATTAAAAAAAGCGACTAATTGTTTTGCATCTCGTACATCAGCTGTTTGCTGGCCTAATTGTTGATAGACTTGCGCCAGTGCGCTGCCCCCTAGCTGTTGCTGACCTTGTGCTAGATCAATAAATAAAAGGCTATTGGCTTGATTAGTTTGCAATTGGGGTGTAACTGTTTTTCGTACATCCATTACACGTGCAAAGGCCGTAATCACGACCGATAAGGGCGAAATGACAGCTTTTTGCTGACCATCTTGCTGCCAAGTTGTCTTCATTGACATTGAGTCTTTACCTACAGGTATCGCAAGACCAAGAATTGGACAGAGTTCTTCACCAATGGCTTTGACGGCTTGATAAAGACCGGCATCTTCAGCTGGGTGATCAGCCGCCACCATCCAATTTGCTGACAATTTAATACGCTTAATATCACCAATATAAGTCGCAGCGATATTAGTAATAGCTTCGGCGACTGCCATTTTGGCAGATGCCGCATAATCCAACAAGGCAATAGGTGCCCTTTCACCTAAAGACATGGCTTCACCATGATAACTATCATAACTTGCCGTTGTTACAGCACAATCCGCAACAGGTATTTGCCAAGGTCCGACCATTTGATCGCGAGCTACCATGCCAGAAATTGAGCGGTCACCTATGGTAACTAAAAATGTTTTTTCAGCAACGGCAGGTAAATGTAAGATGCGTTCAATGGCTTGATTAAGTTTGATAGATTGACTGTTAAATGCATCACCCTGTGCTCGCTGCGTTTTAACCTTGCGCTGCATTTTGGGTGGTTTCCCTAATAAAACCGATAAAGGTAAATCGATAGGTTCGTTATGGAAATAATTATCATGCAGTTTTAAATCACGATGCGAAGTCGCTTTACCTATCACGGTAAAAGGTGCCCGTTCGCGTTGACAAATTTGATTAAAGCATTCAAGTTTATTTGGATGAATGGCAAGCACATAACGTTCTTGTGATTCATTACACCAAATTTCAAGTGGCGACATGCTGGGTTCATCAATCAAAATATCGCGAAGTTCAAATTGACCACCGCAGCCGCCATCATTCACTAATTCTGGCATGGCATTTGATAATCCACCTGCACCAACATCATGAATAAATAAAATAGGATTGTATTTACCTAATTGCCAACATTTATCAATCACTTCTTGGCAACGCCTTTCCATTTCAGGGTTATCGCGTTGGACGGACGTAAAATCAAGACTGGCGTCTGATTTACCCGAATTCATGGAAGAAGCCGCCCCACCACCAAGACCAATGTTCATGGCAGGTCCACCTAATACAATTAATAACGCGCCACTCGCAAATTCATTTTTTGCAATATGTTCACGTCGAATATTGCCAAGTCCACCAGCGAGCATAATCGGTTTATGATATCCGCGTAACTCTACCCCATTATGGCTGTTAACCCGTTCTTCATAAGTTCGAAAATAACCTAATAAGGCAGGTCTGCCAAATTCATTGTTATAAGCAGCGGCACCTAGTGGACCATCGATCATAACCTTAAAGGCACTGACAATGCGGTCAGGTTTGCCATAATCTTGCTCCCACGGTTGCTCAAAATTGGGAATACGTAAATTTGAAACTGAAAAGCCAACTAAGCCAGCTTTAGGTTTAGCGCCCCTTCCTGTTGCCCCTTCGTCACGAATTTCACCACCGCTTCCCGTTGCCGCACCCGGCCAAGGTGAAATAGCTGTTGGGTGATTATGGGTTTCGACCTTCATTAAAATATCAATCGGTTCTTGGTGATAACAATAGGTTTGATTATCCGAATCAGCAAAAAAACGACCCGCAATTGAACCATCCATTACCGCAGCATTGTCTTTATAAGCCGATGTAACATAATTAGGCGTTGTTTGATAAGTATTTTTAATCATTTGAAAAAGCGTATAAGGCTGCTGTTGGTTATCGATTATCCAACTGGCATTAAATATTTTATGACGACAATGTTCTGAATTAGCTTGTGCAAACATATAAAGTTCAACATCAGTCGGATTTCGCTTTAGTTGTCTAAAATTGTTATATAAATAGTTTATCTCATCATCCGCTAAGGCTAATCCCATTTGCTGATTTGCTTCAATTAGTGCTGCTTGCCCATTGTGTAAAATATCAATTATGTTTAGGGGTTGTGGTTTGTTTTTGGTAAATAAGGATGCGGCTTGTGCGATATCAGATAAAATACTTTCGATCATTTTGTCATGAATCAAAGCTTTAAATGTGTTAATTTGTTTATCGGTTAGTGGTCGAGTCGTTGTCACATAATAGCCAATACCCCGCTCAATGCGTTGCACATCAGTTAAGCCACAATTGTGTGCAATATCAGTTGCTTTACTTGACCAGGGTGAAATTGTGCCTAAACGTGGCACCACCAGAAAAAATAAGGTTGAAGTTGAAGAAAGTATATTTGAGGAATTTGAAGATTTAATGCCGTAGTCGAGAAGTTTTTTTAAGGTAGATTGTTGTTTCTCAGTAAGCGATTTATGTAACTTAATAAAATGAATAAATTCGGTTTGTATTTGATTGATAGGGATGGCATTTGCTTGGCAGTTGGTTAAGATTTGATTAATTCTAAAAGCAGATAAAGCTGTGGATCCCACTAAAGTTTTCATGCGTTTACTCTTTTTTGACCAGTAAATGGAGAGAAAAGGAGTCTAGTATAAAGCAAAGTAAACTGGCTTTCTATGCTAAAATAAATCGTTAGTCAAAAAATATTCTTAAGCAATAAAGCGTGATTAATTGATTAGTCATGATGCACAATTAATTAACTATTTTTAAAGTAAAACCTTCATTATCATTCACTTATCAATAAAAGCCCCATTATCAGATAGCATAATGGGGCTTTGTGAACAAGAGTAACGTTGATTTTACTATTTAGTTTCGTTCCAGCTGTCTCTTAGTCCAACTGTACGATTAAAAACGAGCTTATCTTTTGTAGCATATTTACTGTCAAGACAAAAATAGCCTTCTCGTTCAAATTGATAGGCTTGTTCAGCAGCTGCATTTATTAAGCTGGGCTCAACAAATCCTTGCTTGATAATTAACGAATCCTGGTTAATGGTCGCTAAAAAATCTTCAGCGGCCCCTGGGTTTGCTGTATTAAATAAACGATCATATAAGCGAATTTCAGCAGGTAAGCCATATTGCGCAGACACCCAATGTATCACCCCTTTTACTTTACGACCATCTTCAGGATTTTTGTTTAGTGTGTTTGAATCATAAGTGCAATAAATGGTTTGAATATTACCTTGCTCATCTTTTTCAACGCGCTGTGCACAAATGACATAAGCATTACGTAACCGCACTTCTTTACCTAATACTAAGCGTTTATAATTTTTATTGGCTTCTTCACGAAAATCAGCTCGGTCAATAAATAATTCTCGCGTAAAAGGTGCTTGCCTGTCACCCAGTTCAGGTCGATTTGGGTGATTTGGCATGGTTAAGACTTCACTAATATTTTCAGCAAAATTTTCAATCACCACTTTTACAGGATCTAAAACCGCCATCGCACGAGGAGCATTTTCGTTTAGATCTTCACGAATACAAAATTCTAATGTACTCATTTCAACGGTGTTTTCTTGCTTAGTGACCCCAATGCGATGACAAAAATCACGAATGGCAAAAGGGGTATATCCACGGCGACGTAAACCTGAAATGGTTGGCATTCTTGGATCATCCCACCCATCGACAATTTTTTCAGTGACCAGTAAATTTAATTTTCGTTTTGAGGTGATCGCATATTCTAAATTTAAACGCGAAAATTCATATTGATGGGGTCTTGCTCCTATCGTGATATTGTCAAGTACCCAGTCATATAAACGGCGGTTATCTTGGAATTCAAGTGTACAAAGCGAGTGGGTAATATTTTCAATCGCATCCGATATGCAATGCGTAAAATCATACATCGGATAAATACACCATTTATTGCCAGTTTGGTGATGTTCGGCAAATTTTATACGATATAAAACTGGATCACGCATCACAATAAAAGGCGAAGCCATATCAATTTTGGCGCGTAAACACGCTTTACCTTCGGCAAATTTGCCGTTTTTCATTTGTGTAAAAAGAGTCAGGTTCTCTTCAATACTGCGATCGCGATAAGGACTATTTTTACCTGGTTGGGTTAATGTGCCACGGTATTCACGAATTTCATCAGCTGATAGCTCATCAACATAAGCAAGGCCTTTATTAATTAATTCGATAGCATAAAGATAAAGCTGGTCAAAATAATCAGATGAATAGCAAATATCACCATCCCATTTAAAACCTAACCATTCAACATCTTGTTTGATTGATTTTACATATTCAACATCTTCTTTTACAGGATTGGTATCATCAAATCGTAGGTTACATTTACCCTTGTAATCTTGTGCAATCCCAAAATTAAGACAAATTGATTTAGCATGACCAATATGTAAATAACCATTAGGTTCAGGTGGAAAACGCGTATGTATGGTTTGATATTTGCCATTAGCGAGATCTGTGTCAATAATTTGACGAATAAAATTGGTAGGGCGTGCATCTGTCGGTAATGAACCGCTCATAAAAAACCTCTAGTTATCTTTTCTATAATAATTTTAAAAAATTTTGCATACACCTTTATTAGGATAGGGCAAGAATATAACAAATTTTTCACTATTCTGAAATCATTAAAGCAAATCGAGAATAAATCGTTAATGTGTTTATGGTAGGGTTTTTATTTAACTAATTGATTTTTAGTAAATTAAAGTGATAACTTTGCGTTTTTGGGTAACCCATTATTTTTTAATAAAATTTACTCATTTTAACACTTTTTTTGTCTTATTTTTGTCTCAAAAAAAATACTCTTTCATTTTCAACATATTAAATTTTATTAATATTTTTGGCATAGCATTCATTTTCAAAATCATTATAATAGCCAATCATTTTAATCCAATAGAGAAAGGTTGTTCATGTCAAAAAACGATGATAATTATAGTCAAGAGGCGGTGCCTGCTTCGGCGAAGAAGAATATATTGTCCCTCACATTTATCATGCTTAGCATGACTTTTTTTTCAGCCAGTATGATGGCAGGTGGTAAATTAGGAACAGGACTCACGTTCAATCAATTCTTTATCGCATTATTTATTGGTAATTTAATCCTTGGTATTTATAGTGCAATTCTTGGATATATTGGTGCCAAAACTGGCTTTTCAACCCATTTACTCGCTCGATTTTCCTTTGGTTATAAAGGTTCATGGTTACCCTCCTTTTTATTAGCGGCAACACAAGTTGGTTGGTTTGGCGTTGGTTTGGCTATGTTTGCTCTCCCTATCAGTAAAGTAACTGGTATTAATGAATATCTTTTAATTGGTCTATTTGGTTTATGCATGACCTTAACTGTTGCGTTTGAAGGTATTAAAGCGCTACTTTATTTATCAATTATCGCTGTACCAGCCATTGCTATTTTAGGCTGTTATTCGGTTTGGATAGCTGTAGATGATGTGGGTGGTCTGTCAAAATTAATGGCTATCGAACCGACCAATCCACTTGGCTTTTCTGACGCGTTAACGATTGTGATTGGCTCTTTTATCAGCGCTGGCACATTAACCGCTGATTTTGTAAGGTTTGGACGCAAAGCTAAATATGTTTTCTTTATTACCATTTTTGCTTTCTTATTTGGTAATTCGCTCATGTTTATTTTTGGCGCGGCAGGCGCTGCCTCTATCGGTAAGTCCGATATTTCAGATGTGATGATAGCGCAAGGGCTTTTAATTCCAGCAATTATTGTACTTGGTTTAAATATTTGGACCACCAATGATAATGCCCTTTATGCGTCTGGCCTTGGTATGGCAAACATCACCAAATTATCCAGTAAAGGCTTGTCTATCTTTAATGGTTTATTAGGTACGTTATGCGCGCTTTGGTTATATAATAATTTTGTTGGTTGGTTAACCTTTTTATCCATCGCAATTCCACCCATTGGCGGCGTGATTATTGCTGACTATTTGATTCATAAAAAAGCCTATGTCTTATTAGCCAATGCCAGTCGCTGTCAGGTTAATTGGATAGCTATTTTTTCAGTTATCATTGGTATTATTGGTGCCCATGTTTTACCAGGTATTGCTTCACTCAATTCTGTTTTTAGCAGTTTAGCCGCGTATATTGTATTGTCGGTTATTGCACAGCAACTTAAATTATCTCGAGGAAAAGATGTCAAATAATATTACTATTGCTAATGTTAGATTACCCAATCAAGAAGGACTCTGGCAAATTGGTGTTCATGACGGCAAAATAGCACACATTAAACCTCAAGATTCAGCAGAAAAAATCAATACCCTTGATGGTGAAGGTGGACTTATTATTCCTCCTTTTATTGAGCCACATATTCATTTAGATACCACCCAAACCGCAGGTCAACCCGCATGGAACCAATCCGGTACGTTATTTGAAGGTATCGAGCGCTGGGCAGAACGTAAAGCTTTATTAACCTATGACGATGTTAAGCAACGGGCGTTAAAAACCTTAAAATGGCAAATTGCTAATGGTATTCAACATGTGCGAACCCATGTCGATGTTTCCGATCCTTCATTAATCGCTTTAAAAGCGATGTTAGACGTTAAACAAGTGATCAAACCTTGGATAGATTTACAAATTGTCGCTTTTCCGCAAGAAGGTATTTTATCTTATCCAAATGGTAAAGCTTTGTTAGAAGAGGCGGTAAAATTAGGTGCAGATGTCATTGGTGCAATTCCCCATTTTGAATTTACGCGCGAATATGGTATTGAATCTTTACATTTCATCTTTGAATTAGCTAAAAAATATGATCGTTTAATTGATGTGCATTGTGATGAAATCGATGATGAACAATCGCGCTTTGTCGAAACCGTTGCGGCATTAGCCCATAAAGAAGGTATGGGGTATAAGGTAACAGCAAGTCATACAACTGCCATGCATTCTTATAACGGGGCTTATGCATCGCGTTTATTTAGATTATTAAAATTATCAGGCATTAATTTTGTTGCAAATCCGCTAGTTAATATTCATTTACAAGGCCGTTTTGACACCTATCCTAAACGCCGTGGTATTACCCGCGTTAAAGAATTGCTTGAAGCAGGCATTAATGTTTGTTTTGGTCATGATGATGTATTTGATCCTTGGTATCCGCTAGGCACAGCTAATATGTTACAAGTTTTGCATATGGGTTTACATGTTTGCCAATTAATGGGTTATGAGCAAATCAATAATGGTTTGAATTTGATTACCCATCACAGTGCTAAAACGTTAAATTTAGCTGAGCATGAATATGGTATCAACATTGGTAATCCAGCTAATTTTGTCATTTTAGCAGCAGAAAATGGTTTTGATGCAGTTCGTCGCCAAACACCTGTTAGATATTCAATTCGTTATGGACGAATGATTGCAGAAACTCAACCAGCGCAAAGCCAAATTTATACAGGTGAAGCATTGGATAAGGTAGAATCTTTGCTATTTAAATAAGTTAATTGGCACCTTGCTTAAGTATCGTTAAGCAATAAAGTGTTAGTTGTAGGCAATATCAGAAATCCCAAGCCTAGTTTCTGATATTGCCTTAATATAGCTTGATCGATTAGCATGTTAGCCATTGCCAGCATCTGCTATTACCTTGTTATAAGATTATAAAATCAATTCAATATTGGATAATATTCATCATTCGCATCATACTTCTTGGCAAGTTAAACTGACAACGAACCTTGCACCACCTAATGGACTTGTCACAACGAAGGCTTTACCACCATGAAAATCGGCCATTAATTTGACATAAGCAAGACCAAGACCATAACCACCGGTTGCCCGAGTTCGGCTAGTATCAAGGCGAGCAAATGGCATAAAAACTTTTTGTCTTGCGTTATAAGGAATACCTAAACCATCATCATCAAGCTGAATAATCAGTTTATTTTTTTGAAGACTAATATGTAAAATAGCTTGGTGTGCTGCATATTTAAAAGCATTTAAGAGTAAATTTTTAACAATTGTTCCAGCAAGATTAACATCAACTAATGCTTTTGCATTTTGAAACTCACAAACAAGTTCAAAATCATGGGGTTTAAAGATCGATAATGAATCACAAATTTTTTGCCCCCATTCTTTTATCGAAATTTGACTATAGCTTAGTTCAATATTACTTTGTTGCATCTTAAAGTAAGATAGACTGACATTGATCAAGGATTCAAGCTCATTAATATTATCACTCATGCCTTTTTGCAATTGTCGCTTTTCTTGCTCATCTTGGCTTTCTTCTAACATACTTAATTCAAATCGCATTCTTGCCAAAGGTGTTCGCAATTCATGTGCCATCGCATGGGAAATAATTTGATTAGTACTGACTAAATGTTCAATATGAGTGCCCATATTATTTAAAACACTGGCTAAGGGTTTTAATAACCAACCTCGAATATTTTCAGAGCGTGCCTTAAGATTACCTTGCGCTATTTGTTCAGCTGTTTCTCGAATATTGAGTAAATCTTTCCAAACAGTGCTAAAGGCAAAATAGATAAGAATAAAAAAGATAATGGCACTAAAAAGAGCCCAGATAAGCAGAAAAATAGTTAACGACATCGCATTGGATTCTAAAATATCGCGCATAATGGTTGGTCCTAACTGAAGCAAATAACCATCTTTTAAATCGACATAAATCAGCTCTGAATCTTCATCATAAGCAAACCCTTCCTTTTGCATTTCGTTTATAACGGATGTCGGTAAAATCGTATCATTAGGTAAAACTTCAATGGGATAACCAAAATAAGGTTGTAATTCGGCGATGACATTATCCAGTGGGCGATTAGCATTTTGTTGTACAAACATGCGAATTAAATTAATCGTTCCTCGTTGTGACTCTCGATAGACCACATGATCATCAGGAATACCGGTTAATGAGGTAGGTAGCGAGTCAAATACTAATAAAGCGCTATAGGCAATTATGCATTGCAAGGACAGTAAAATAACCAGATAGGCGATAATACGACGATTGAAAAACAACGGTTTGGCGAATTTTTGCTTCAATGATTGTCCCCTTCTGACAAAAATAAATACCCTTTACCTCGAACTGTTTTTATCCGTGACGGCGAATCCGCATCATCCAATAATTTACGCCGTAAGCGGGAAATTCGCGCATCAATTGAACGATCACTGCCATCAAAATCGATGCCTCTAACTTGTGAAAAAATATCATCCCTTGATAAAATAGTGCCAGCATGACTTGCTAATAGCCATATCAAGTCAAATTCGGCGGTGGTTAATTCAATTTCTTGATTGGCTAACATGACCGTTCGATTCTCGCCATTAATGATGAGGTTATCGAAAGTTAAAATTTTGTTATTTGTGGAATTAGGCTTGCTAGTTTCTTTTTCAATTTCGATTTGTTTGCGCCTAAGTAATGCCCTTATCCTTGCTAATAATAAGCGTGGCTCGACTGGTTTTGCGAGATAATCATCAGCACCAAGTTCAAGTCCAACAATTTCATCAATATTATCCTCGCTAGCGGTCATAATAAGAATAAAGTTATTAAACCAACTTCGTATATCACGACAAATATCGAAGCCGGATTTACTGGGTAACATAACATCAAGAATTAATAAGTCTGGTTTGATTTGGCGAATTTGTTCTTCAGCATTTTCACCTGTGTTGTGGCATGAAACTTGGTATCCTTGACGGGTAAGATAAGACTGGATTAAATTTGCGAGTTTTTGATCATCTTCTATGATTAAAATACGTTCACTCATTTCTAAACTTCCAACATATTTAATTAGTTTTATTAATAGGTTATTATACAGATTAATTGTCGTTAGTTACAAAATATATACAAAGACCCTACATTAAAATCTTTGTAAATATGCGAAAATGCGCCTCATTATTTCTTTTTGATTGATTAATTTAGTTACTATGAGTAAGTTTTTACCTATTGCAAAACCTTTTTTTTCTTCTCCCACTAATCAGCAGTCTCCTATTGTGCTGTGCGATTTTGATGGCACGATAAGTAATAAAGATGTCACCGATACATTATTAAATCATTTTGGTCAAGCAGGTTGTGACGAATTAGAAACATTATGGGAAACAGGGAAAATTGGATCAAAAGAATGCATGTCTAAACAAATTGCTTTACTAGATGCAAGTTTAATTGAATTAAATCAGGTGCTTGATAGCATTGAAATTGATGCTTGTTTTGTTGATTTTATTCAATATTGCGAAACAAACACGATTCCAGTTCATATTGTTAGTGATGGTTTAGATTATGCAATTCAGTATATTTTAGCCCGTCATAAATTAAGCTATCTACCCATTTTTGCAAATCAATTAATGCATAATAATAAGCGAGGCTGGCAACTTGCTTTTCCTTATGCGAATCAAAATTGCATCAAGAAAAGTGGTAATTGTAAATGCCAACACGTTAAACAGCAGGTTTCGGCTAATCCTGTTTTATATGTCGGCGATGGATCATCTGATTTTTGTGTTTCACACAATGTGGATTTGGTCTTCGCCAAAGATAAACTTATCACTTACTGTCAACAACATAATATTAGCCATTTACCTATTCAAAATTTTGCGGATGTTACCAAACATTTGCAAACTAACATCTTGTTATAGCATAAAAAATATACTAAACAAAAAATTTAAATATGAGTAAACTTATCGTGAATACAATACAAGATTTATCTTATTTCTTGCCTGGTAATAAAAATGGTATTTTGTTAATCCATGGCTTGACTGGTACCCCAAATGAAATGCGTATTTTGGCAAATGGCCTTAATAAAGCAGGATTTACGGTTTATGTACTTCAATTAGCAGGTCATTGTGGTACCGAAGCGGATTTATGCAAAACGACTTGGCAAGATTGGTATCAAAGCGTACAAGATGGTGCTGACTTTTTAGCTCAACATGTTGATAATATTTTTGTAGCAGGACTGTCAATGGGCGCCTTATTAGCGTTAAATTTAGCGGCGGATAGACCTAACCAAATAAAAGGTGTTGGCGTACTTGCCCCTACGTTTACTTATGATGGTTGGAGCATGCCTTTTTGGGCCAAAAAATTATTCTTTTTATTAGTTTATTTTAAAAAATGGGGAATTTTTCAAAAACAATCATTTATTGAAAAACCACCTTATGGTTTAAAAGATAAACGTATTCGGGCTGTGGTTTCTGAAAGTATGTTAAGTGGTGATAGTGGTGCGGCAGGCTTAGCTGGCAACCCGTTCCCTGCTTTGGCTGAAATGCAATTACTTGCTAAACATGTTCGCAAACAACTCTCTAAGGTAACCACACCTTGTTTAATTATGCATTCAGGTCATGATGATATTGCCAATATCGAAACCAATGCCAGATTAGTCGAGACTCATGTTGCTGGCTTAACCAAATTTGTGGTTTTAAATGAAAGCTATCATTTAATTACAATCGATAGTCAAAGACGTGAAGTTATCAACGAATGTAGCCAATTTTTTGATCAAATTGCTCAAGAGAAAAATTAGTCATGACACCTTTAATTATTGTGCTTTGGTTAAGTAATATCCTTTTTGATACCTTAGGTCAGGTGGCATTTAAATTTGCCGCTATTTCACCCAAAAATCGTGATGGCTTATATTATTGGCTAGATCTTGCAAAAAATAGTTGGATTTGGGTTGGTATTGCAGCTTATATTTTTGAATTTTTATTGTGGCTTGCCTTTTTAACCCTTGTTCCTTTGTCTCAAGGCGTGTTATTAGCGTCTTTTAATATCATTACCATCATGTTGGTTGGTCGTTTGATTTTTAAAGAAAAACTCACTTTTTATCGCATCATAGGTATGATTTTTATTACACTTGGTGTCGTTTTTGTAGGAATGTCCTAATATGGCTAGATTTTATATTGTCGGTTTTGCGTTATTACTTTTTTTTGACACCATTGCACAATGTAGCTTTAAATTAACAGCTATGCATGCCATTCCTTTAGAATTAAGCAGTGGTTGGCTATTACGTGTATTTAGTAATTATTGGATTTATATTTCAATTTTAGGCTATATTCTCACCTTTTTTACCTGGATGACATTACTGAAAAAAGCCCCTGTTGGCCCCGCTTTTGCTGCCTCTCATCTAGAAATTGTTACTGTTATGGTGGTATCTATTTGGTTATTTCATGAACCTATTACTCTCTATAAATTTATAGGTGCTTTATTGATTTTATTAGGTATTGTATTTTTAGCCATTGCCGAAAATAAACTCACACAAGAAAAAAGCCATTAAATTGATGGCTTTTATAATTCCTTGTTAGCTGAATAAATCAGCTATTTATTACTCACCATAAATAGCTTTTATTAGCCAAATGCTCGCATTCTATCTAGAAAATTTGTTCATTTTCACTGTTGCTTACATCTGTGGGGCAGTAAATCTTTTCGCATAGATAAACAAAGATATAAAATTGCGCGGAAATATTGAAATGCAACGGTTTAAGGTGGTTTTATTTATTTTGCACAGTTTGCACAAAATATGAGTAAAATAGTAAAAATATGTAAATTATTTCGCATAGATTTATAGATATTTAAAACACTTTTAAACTATTTATAAATCTGACTTATTTATAAAAAATAATGAAACCAAATCGAACTTTTGTTATTTCAGGTAAAGTACTTTATTGAGTTCATTTCAAACTTGAACTAATTATAAAATATCAACAAGTTAATGTTTTCTAATATAAAATGAAAAGTACGACTAAATCATAGTTTCATTTCAATAACTAAAGGTTACTATATGTTAATTTTTACGTAATCGATAAACTATTTTACTATAACAAACATAGGTTTTTTATGCCTGTTTTTGCTCAGGTCGATTAGTAGTTTTTCTATTTCCAATATTGGATAAAATCTCTTTTGCATCTTCTTCATTTAACTCAAGTAACAAGTTCATAATGGTTTGTTTAAAATTAGATAGTTTTGAGTGATTAGCATTTACATCTACAAGTAAAGTTTTAAAACCGTTATTTATGATATTTCTTAAAGCTATTCCTTTATCTTCATCATTAACTGTATTTAATATACTAGCCCACTCTTGTGATATTGTTGGTAATGAGGTTATGCGATCTACAGGATTATTTAATGCAACATCTCCTGCTATCAACCATTCAAATGTAACTGCGTAAATATTAATAATATCAATTAAGTGCGATACGCCAGGCTCTCTATCTCCATTTTCCCACGCTTGTAGTGTTGATTTGGATATATTGAGTAATGAACATGCCTCTGGTCTTGTGAAATTATTTTTCTCTCGCCCCTCTCTAAGCCTTTTTCCAAACTCTTTAGGGTTTATTTTAAACTTTGTAGCCATCTTTTTAAACCTTTTCCATTTATATTAAGTTACTTTAATGTTGTTTAAAATCAATTAACTACAATAAATTCCCATTAAAAGATTAAAAATAAACATTAAAGAGGTTTACTTTAATGTTTTTAGAGTTTATATTTAAACTCATATTAAATAGGGTAATCTTATAGAGGTAACTAATGAACACAATTTTAGAGTGTAAAAAAACAGCAAATAACTGGCACAGAGAAGATGTTATTGCTGCATTACATAAAGCTGGGTGGTCTCTTCGTCAACTCTCATTTCAGCATGGATACAGTTCAGGTTCATCATTAAAAAATGCTTTAGATAAACCATGGCCTAAAGGTGAACGTCTCATAGCTGATGCCATTGGTGTTCCTGCGGAAGAAATATGGCCTGAAAGATTTGCAAAACGAAAAAACAAAAGATTTGCAAATAAATAAAAGGATTTAAAAATGAACCCTAAATTTATAAAGCAATATTATTCAAGCAGAGAACTGGCTGATATGAGTTTATCGTGTTTGCCTAGCACTGTGCAAGGAATAATATATAAAGCTAAAAAAGAATCATGGGAATCCAGAAAAAAATCAGGTCAAGGCGGTGGTGTTGAATATGATCTATATTCACTACCTTTAGAAGCTCAAGAGGAAATAAAAGAACAAAAAATAAAATCACTTTTACATACCAATAGAAAGGTTAAAACTTCCGTATGCCGAATTGATTCTAATGTTGAATTAGATATTGTTCGTCAATGTCCTGCAATCCTAGAAAATAAAACAGCCGAATTAAACGAAACCCAACGTAGTATTGCTGATGCGCGTTGTGCATTAGT
>WIUT01002056.1:0-25849 GCA_010645135.1 Tetragonula clypearis | reverse complement strand
ATATATCTATTATAATAGTATAACAGGTATTAATTGATAATAAATACATTTATGAGATATATCACACAATACAAAATGTAGATCAGTACAAAAGCTTTGTTGTAAGCGAAAGAGAAATTAAATAATTTTTTATTTACTGTAATAATAGAGCAAAATAATAAAAAATTAATGTAATATTATTTTCCTGAGTGTAAAATTATTCTTGCAATATACATTGATAAAGTTTAAGATAAAATTTTTTTTTTTTAATTATTTAATATCAAAAATTAGTAGCTGCGTATAATATGCATAATCATATCTAATCAAAGGAAACATAGATTTATTGATATATTTTATACAAAAGTTTTTTAACAAAAAAATAGCTGAAGATTTGATCACATGTTACATAAATATTATTAACATGTTATTACATATTGTTTATGACTATTACACACACAATTAAGAAATGAATGGAGAAATTGAATAAAACAAGTATATATAAATGATTTGTGCCTTTTACAATTATTTTTTACATGGGAATGATAAAATACATATGCACGTGCATAATATGTCAGATTTAAATCTATTTTCAATATCTCTTGATACTTTTAAGAAATTGGTGGCATTAGATTGACTCCTTTACACTCAACAGCAATCTTTACGCCCAGTATAAATAATCCGATACTCTTAACTATTGACCTGTAAATAAGAAATTGTATGTAATTACTTGCATAATAAATTTTACTTTTATTTAACAGCACATATATAATCATTACAAATTTTAATAAACAATATGTACACTACACGAGATTCGATGATCATGAAATTTAACTCGGAGGTTATACAGCAAATAAAGAAAAATTTTTTTGTTACATACCATTTAAAAGGATCATGATAAATGTTCTTTACAAATTTTATAACACGTGCCATTATGATCCCTATTTTTGAAAAATCAATTTTCACTTGTTTCAATTGTTCCCAATAAAAGTCTTTGATCGAATTAATCCGAAAATATACTAGTACCGATTAATTTGACTACCGATTAGAAACATGAAGCTTAAACTTCTATTTCTAATGAACTACATATAAAGAAAGATACGCAATTTAAAATTTGAAGTTATGTATTATTATTCATGATATACTTGCTGAGTAATTTTATATAAATAATAGAATTTTCTAATTCATTAGTATATTTAGTCAAAAATAAAATTATAATTAATTATATTTTATTTTTTAAATTATTTTCATGATTTTACGAAAAATATCGTCTATATCGTAAAAATAAATGCGGGACAAATAATACTTAGCAAATAAATTTGCATTTTCTACAGTAAATTGAATCATGCGATGAGAAAGATTTAACACTGTAATTTTAATTTTTTTTTTATGCAGTATGTTGGTAATACAAATTATTATACAAATATCTAATTCATATAGAGTGAAGTGCAATGCGGCAGATGACGAATGAGATTCAAATGACTTGATGATAAAAAGAAGTTAGAGAAGGTGAATAAATTTTAATCTCTAATTTATTCTATTTAGTATAATTCTTCAAACGGAATAACCTTTTTACTATATTAGTATATTTTCCTCGATATATGAGAATATTCTTGCCTTTTATTTCTTTTATGTTTGTGTAACTGCCATTCAATTGAATACAATTTAACTTTTTAATTAATTAAATGAAATATATATTACCTATATGTTTTTGTAGCTCTTTTCCCTCGATGCGAAATCGAAACGAAAAAAGAGCTGTCACATTATTTTGGACGATGTGAAAGAAGCTTTTCTGGTATAAAAAACTGAAATACAGAAGAATACTTATAATCTGAAAGCAGTAACCATTTTATGTATTGTGATGATTTTGGAAAAAACAAAATTTATTTAATAACATGTTAGAGGACGGATGTAGCACCATTGTTCTATGTGCATTGTTTTCTCTATTTTTTATATTTATATTACATCTCTTTCGATATCTTGTAAAAGAGCCACATATTCATATTAGAGATGTTACCAAAGAGCATAATTGGAAATCTATTAAAAGAGAAACAAAGGTATGTATGTATTAATATATATACATGTATAAATATTTTTATAAACACATTTAACTCATTTTTATTTATACATGGAAAATTCATCATCATCACTATAGTGATGTGAGTCATGATTTTGAAAATTTAAATTTTGCAATATATTTAACAATTTTTACAACTGTTATTACTTTAGTATCATAGTTAATTAAGTTATAATTTTATCTTTTGCCATTATGTAATGAATAATTTGGCTATATTTTTTAGATATTAGTCGATCAATTGCTAGTAATTTAATTTGTAATTATCATTGTTATCTATATTCATATTGAAAAAATGAAAATTTATATTTTTTTTTATAAAATATTTTAATATCATGTAATTATATATTTTAATATAACTATTTTAATAAATATTTTAACACCCCGTATCATATAATTTTAATATCATGTAATCATACATATCTAAATTAATTTAATTATTTATGATAATAAATATATTGTATATACTACATTATTGTATATATTGTATCAATTATAAAAATTACAAAATTATTGCTGATTTATAATTAATTTTTGAATATGATTCAAATCTGAACTTGATTGGGTATGAATCAGTTGAAATAAGCAATTCAATAATCATTTTAGACAGCATTAATTAAAAATGTTAAATATAAAATTTAGATTATGAAATGAGTACGTATATGTGTGTATGTGTATATGTATGTGATTATGCATAATATATAAAAGTTAAAAGTATTGCTTCTATCTGTAGGCATATTACTGTAGCATTTGTGAAAGCTTGTTATTGAATATTAGTGGTTTAATCTGTGATTCATGTGGTGTTTGCGCGGATCCCACGTGTGTCAAGATTGCAGATAAACAATTAAAGTGCAAACTTATTACTGTAAACACAAATGAACCAATGAAACATCATTGGATAAAGGGTATGTTTTATCTTTTTATGTTTGTATATTTTATAAATAATATTTAAAAATTAAATTATTTATTTTATTTTTTGAATATCAGGTATTACTTAAGTCATTTAAATTAAATCACTAAATTATTTAAGTTAATTTGTGCTCATTTCATGTAAGGTAATTTACCTCTAAATGTTATGTGTGACATATGTAATGAGGAATGTGATGTGGAGCCTGGACAAACAGATTGGTGGTGTTGTTGGTGTCAAAGATGTGTCCATGATGACTGCAAACCTAAGCTTTCTAAAGTATATTTTTTACAATTTTATGTTCAATTTATAAAAATTATTAATTAATTAATTATATATTAATTATTATTTCCAAAATTTTCAGATATGTGATTTTGGTAAATTTAGATTAATGATAATTCCGCCAAGTAGTTTAGAGGTAATAAATTTACGAAGTACCGTGAGACGTAGACTATATCTTTGTTCAATTATACCTCCAAGTTGGCCTCAGTGGAATCCTCTTATAGTTGTTGGTAAGTTAATGAAATTATAATAATATTATAATCATATAATTACATGTTCAAAATAATTTTTTGGAAATTATAATTTGACTTAAAAAATTTATTTTCAGCAAATAAAAAATCTGGCAATAATGATGGAGCAGAAATCTTATCTCTGTTTAGAAGGTTATTAAATCCTGCACAAGTTGTTGATTTATCAGAACGTGATCCAGTTGCTGTTTTAGAATGGTGTCGTTTACTTGGGAAAGTAACATGTACAGTACTTGTTGCAGGTGGAGATGGAACAATAGCTTGGTTATTGAATGCCATTCATAAACTTGAATTGGAAGTAATGCATACATACATTTTATATACATTTTATAAATTAAATTAAATTTATGTGTATGCATTATTTGTTAAACTACTAACAATTTCTCTATTTTAACATATGACATTAGAAAATATTTGAATAATTTGAATAAATATATGAATTTAATATCTTCATTAATATCTTCATTTGTAACAGGCAGTTCCATCTGTAGCAATAATCCCATTGGGAACAGGAAATGATTTATCAAGAGTACTAGGATGGGGAAAAGAGCATGATCCAAATAAGGATCCTAGAGATATTTTACAAGAGATACAACTAGCACAAAAAATCGAACTTGATAGGTGCAAAGGAAATATCCAATATAATCTGTTTTAAATTACTTCTGATATGTATAATTAGTTAAATATTTTATTAGATGGACTGTGACAGTAAAACCATATGGTGGATTAGGACTTAGAAATTCACAACAAATATTTTACATGTATAACTATTTAAGTGTGGGAGTAGATG
Source organism: Tetragonula clypearis (assembly GCA_010645135.1). NCBI lineage: Eukaryota > Metazoa > Arthropoda > Insecta > Hymenoptera > Apidae > Tetragonula > Tetragonula clypearis. The sequence goes on along the minus strand of WIUT01002056.1, from coordinate 21,572 downwards.
CACAAGTAACACTAAATTTTCATCGTACAAGAGAAAGTCGTTTTTATTTTTATAGCAGTAGATTATTCAATAAGGTACTTCCTGTTTTATTAAATATTTACTTGAATATTATGTAAAATGATACGTGATTTGCATCTTTGATAGCTACTGTATTTGTGCTTTGGGATGCAACAAGTAGTTGAACGAGACTGTAAGAATCTTAATAAAAATATAGAATTATATTTGGATGATGAAAAAGTGGATTTACCATCCATTGAAAGTATTGTAATATTAAACATCCCATCATGGGCTGCTGGAGTTGATTTATGGAACATGGGATTAGAAGGTACTTATACTTTTTACATATAACATAATTGAGAAAATATGAACGTCTTATATTGAATAGGCTATGAAAAATATGGAAAACAAAGCATCAATGATGGTAAATTAGAAGTAGTAGCACTTTATTCTTCATTTCATATGGCTCAACTTCAAGTAGGATTATCTCAACCTTATCGACTTGGACAAGCTAGCAGTATAAAGGTACTTTAAAATTTATTCAAATTAATAGATTAAACTTTTAAAAAGATTTTAAAAAAAGGAATAAATAGGTATATTAGAAAATACATTTTTCATATCTATTGTTTTACAAACATTTTGTAAAATACAGGTAAAAATAATAAAGTCTTGCGCTATGCAAATTGATGGTGAACCATGGTACCAACATCCTTGTGAATTCAATATTAAATATTGTAATAAAGCAACCATGCTTGTAAACACTGATAAGAAAACTATCTAATTCGTTCCTTTCGAAATATAAGAGGTTTCAGTTACTTGTACATTCCAAAGTTTGGCTTTAAATGGAAAAAGATTTGCTATATTTTATGAATAAAAAAATATAAACAAATATGATAAAGATAAAGGTATGATATAAATTATTTTTTATGTATATGAATTGTATTTTTATATTTTATCAGTTATATATTTTAAATTTTATTGTTAATCCGTGTTATTAAATTTTGAAATAAAAAATATATATTAATATTGTTTTCAGATACGTGATTGTTTATTTTTATCTATTTTCCTTAATATAAGAAAAGCCGAAGTTACTATATATTATGCACTCATAATGAGTTATAATAAATCATTATTAAATATATTTATTTGTAATGTATGTTTGTATGTTTGAACTCCATGAAGTTTTGGAAGTCTACTTTGCACCGAATAGCATAATTGTGTGACAATGCACATGTTTTTACATGTTACATGCAATTTTACAGTTTATTCTTACAGGTCACTACTTATTGTTTTTTAAATTATTTAAAATATTTTTTACAATTATTTTTTTATTTTAACGATGTTAGTTGATAGATAGACTAACTTTACAAGAATGTTTGAGCTATTATTACATAAATTTAAATTTTAATCTTTTGTTTATTGTTATATAAAATGAATCGTATAATTTATGTTTCAGTTTTGACTAACGGATCTTCTATTTATATTTGTTCTACCGTTTAATTAACTTTGGCATTTTTAAAGTAATTTCAAATTAGGTTTATTAATTTTATGTAATGAATATTGAACAAATCAAAACAAGTTTCTTAATTCTAACAACGAATGAAGTCGAATGTTGCAAAAAGAATTCATTTTGGTATTCAACAAGCATCAGTGATCAAAATTCCGTTTATATTTAGCATTTCGAGAAAGTAATTAACGAAACACAGGAACTATCAGAATATTATGAATTGTTACACATTTGAAATTAGTCAAATACCTAATTCTGATTACAAATTTGACGATCGTTGATTTATTCAACGAAATGATGATTATAATTTTATTATGACAGAACGACAAATAAATTTTCTCCTCGTATTAATGACAATTTGGTTGATGCATGAAACAGCCAGAATTATGAACAACATGAAGTAAAATTTTTGTACTTGGATGGTATTATTGAAAAGATCGTAGTAATCATCTAAACAAGACAAAATTAAGTGAAACATTCAACAACATAGTATCACACAATGAAAATTTAGTCAAGATGTATCACTAATTTTAGGAAAAAATTGATGATGAAATGGGAATTTTATAAATATATTTCGTAATACAGTGTAATTTTTTTTTTTTAATTTAAAATGATTCTTTTCTGAAGTTGAAACCGAATTGATCACACTTATAACGTAAAATTCTTGCCAGTTGCGGTGGACCACAATAGAAGACCGTCACTTTACCTTTTTTCTGATCTTGAATCTGTTTGAATACCTTATCCCAATTTGGTCGGCCAGCGTTTGTCCGTGTTTTCAAACCTGTTATAAGATCCCGCTTTTCCTGAAAAATTAAACTATTTATTTATGTGGAATCATTTAATTCTTCGTTGTATAAAATGATCATCTTAGTTTTAATTCTTTCACTACGAAATTTATGTAAGTATATATACATATGAAAAAATACTAAATAATGTTAGTAACTTACAGTTATTTATACAATATAATAAAATCATTGGATATAATAAATAATTTAATTCTGCAATTACTTAACACTGAAAATTTATAGAGATATCTTTAAAAAAACATATTTTCTTTATAAGATACGGAATAAAATAAATCTTATCAATAATAATAAAAATTGTATTGTTTTATAGCCAATAAAAGCTCCTAACTTTCATAGCGAAAAAATTAAGACTATTCCAGAACTGCATTGATTTATTTGTAATACACTCTTGAGAAGAAATTTTTTGAGAAGAGAATTTATTGGTTTCAAACCATTTGATGGACCAAGTCCATAGCTAATTGTAAGGTAACAGCTTTCATATCATTTTTCTGTAAAGCACTGGTAATATACATGTGCATCTCAAGAAAACGTTCCATAGCAACGCCTAACTCTGCTTGTTCCATTTCTAGTTGGGATAATAAATTCACGAACCACTCGAAGGATCGTTGATCTCTATTGATCCAGAAAAAGTCTACCTATAAATGAAACGAATATACATTCGTGCTTATCCTGATTACAATTTTATAAAATTAATATATGCTTCAAAAATTTAGAAGCTTTTAAAAATAAACTTATCGAATTAAAGAACCATTAATATTTGCGATGCATTCATTTCAATTAAAGCAATAGAGATTGCTTTTAAAATACATTGATCTTATTTATGGTAACGGTATCATTTCATATAATTATATATCATAAAATTACATTTCACACAATGTATTTATTATATGAAATAAATGTTAGAAATATCAAATAAATTCTTGCCTTTTGAAGATGCATCACAGTGGGAGGAATTTCACTGGCCCAAGAGAATTTGCATTTCGGACAAGTATGCCTGGCTTTCCAGTAACGATGCATAATTGATTGTAATATTGAAGCGAAAGGTGTTACTCCAATTCCTGTTGCGATTAAAACTGCGTGTTGCGCTTGAAATATATAACTTGAAGGAGCTCCATATGGTCCATCCAAAAAGATCTGAATAATAATTAATTGCTAATTAAATTACGACTCTCATAAATTCATCATTTGTAAGTTATTAAGTCATTAATTAATTTCATAATTATTATTTTTATTATAACTTATATTTCTTCTAATACATTTTAATTAAATTTCAAATTTTTTCTAATTAAGAGCATAGTAGAAAATAGAAAAATTGTGATTTTAAAATTAATATTTTGCATATTTGTACCTCCAGTGGCTTTCCAACGGTATAGTTTAGTGCTAAACACGAATCAGATTTGATATCATCAGAATTTCTGTTTGAAGTCTCTTGGAGTTTGCCTTCCTCTGCTGCTTGAATTGTATTTAGATTGTTCGATGATTTTCTTTTGTATTGATCTGTAGTTGTTTGCGATACTGCTGTTTTATTAAGGATTTCATCAATTTACTTATATATCAGAAGTTTTTTTTTTTCTACAGTGTGAGAAATTTAAATTTTTTGGAAATCGCCTTAAAAAAACTAAATAGAAAAACAAGTGAAGATAGTCTATGTGTATATATATATATATATATATATCTTTACTGAGACAGAAAATTACTATTTACTGTTTACTTTGAAAAAACATTAATTTTGAGAAATGTCGAAACATGTTGACTTACAATATTCATTTATAGACGTGCCTGATTCTGATTCATAATTTTCCAGACTTGGAGTTTTGAAAGCAATTATAGTGGGTTTGTTCCGCATATATCGAAAGCTTTGAGCCAATTCCTTATTCTGCGGGCTGGAATAAACCTGGTCTAAAGATTTTAAACGTGCATGATGCATTCGATGGTCGTTGAAGTTCCTTTCTGATTCTGATCTCGTATAATCACGAACGCTATTAAGCAAATAACGTAAAAATTAGTGGAAATAATTCTATTCTATTCTATTCTATTCTATTCTATTCTATTCTATTCTATTCTATATTCTTTAATCTTTGAAAAGATATTTTGAGATATTAATTACTCACACTGTTAATCTGTCATTTTTTTTCTCTTCTGGCAGCATATTAGGTACTGAAATAGACTTTTCCAAAGGCATTTTACCAACAAATAGAGAATGATGACGTTTCTTCTCGTTCGAAATTTTATTAATATCTGCTATGTCTGCATAAACGCAATGAATTAATTTTTTAAAACAGAATATTAGTAATGATATTTTTTATCGATACATACCGATTGCAGACTGTGGCGAGTGCGTTATTTTTTCGTTATCGGAAACAAATACAGAATTGTCGAAACCACGATGATTTCTATTCGTTGCAGTGGATGAAAGTATCCTGTCATTCGCCGTTAGTTTTTGTTTTTCGTCGAGATATCTGTATTTAAAAAAAAAATTAAGAAACAATTAAAAATAATGTTTTACTTTTTATCTGTAATAAGAGTTTCAGTAGTATAGGTCAACCAATAAACAAAACTGTGGGAAACTCACATTTTCTTCGGAGTATTAGTGTTGCTGTAATTTTTGTTAGAAAATATACTGTTCCTCCGAAGTTTCATCTGTTCTTTCTCAAAATATGAGTAAAGGCTATTCGTCCATTCACCTACTGCTCGTATGTGTAGCCATATATGCCCTGTAAAAACGAAATGCTCGTAATGTTTGCTGACCTTCTCACTTGACCAAACATATTGCCTAAATAAGATATTTGTTTAAATTAAAGTAAAAAGTGAGATGGCATAATAATATGAATTATTATTAGAGGACGGATGTTTCTGCAAATTTATATTTGTACAAAATTAAAAAAGTACTCTTCTCTAAAAGATATTTTATGTGCATATATTTGTGTTTTACATACATGTATTCTATGAATGTTTTTATATCTTTTAATTTTGCATAAATAATTTTGCGTAAAAATCTGCAATCTAATAATTGCTAATTCTGGATTAATTATTTAAAATAAATTGTTTAAACCTTCTTGTTCTGGCGCGCTGCTAATAGTGAAAGGATGCCATTCGTAACGAGCTATAACGGGAATGTTGACGAAAACATAATCGCCGGGATGAAAGACGAAATGTGGAGGTTTCTTGATGACTAAATGAGTCACTCTCGATGGCAACAGAAGCCCTGAACTTATGTATGTTTTTCCTAATTGTGACCGAGACCAGGCAATTCGTCGTACTTTTTCCAGTAGATACAAGATGCCTGGCCCTACGAACCATTTCCAGAAATTTGGCCCGTGTAGTATCATCAATATCCAGAATGGTACGTATAATAAGTGTGACCAGTAGAATACCTGTAAAATATTAATATTAATTATTAATATTAATTCAACTCTACATAGAATGATCATTATTTTTGGCTTCCTTCAAAAGTTATTATCCCATTTACTTCTCAAATATGATTTAACATTTGCAACGTTAAAAAAAGTTGCTCATCACCTCGAAACATCCACCACGTCGAACAAACGGCATGGAGCACATCATTATTATGACAAGAAGAATGATGAGAATAACTCCAGTTGGATTTGCGAAGCCTTTTATAAGTCCAAATAGAGCTGGACGACTTGTTAGCAACCATTCAGATATTGTATAATTATTGGAATTAAGAGTTTCATCATATACCACGATAGTACCTGGAAACATTTAACAAAATTTTCAAGTACAATATCATCTGATCGTAATCGACATTTGAATGAACATGATTAAGAAACGATTTTTAAAAAATTTTCGAAAATTCAATAGAATTTTACTATCTGCTGGTACTTTGTTTTAGAAAGAAAAGCTTGAATTTTATTTTATTTTAGATATAACTGTAAAATAATAAAATAGTATCGCACCAAAATTGAGAAGATGCATCAGTGTGTGTACTATACTGAAGATACCGATTAGAATTCCAGTTAGCTTATGAAGATAGATGTGTTGATCCAATGGCAATACAGAATTAAAACCATGAGTTCGTAGAAAGGTAATGCACTGACGCAATATAAGAATCAGGATAAAACTGCAGTTGAAATTTAAGCACTGACCTGTTTTAATAATAAAATAACAATATTTCATGCATTTAGAAAGTAGACAAATTCAAATAGACAATTGCATGTATTTTAAAAATAAACAAATTCAAATGCTTTGTCATCTCATAATTTTTGCCATAATTTTGTAAAGCGAAAATATGAACGAGGTTCTACATGATCTGTTTCAGATTCTTTTTAAAAGGTGAGAGTCTTACCACAGGCACGCGCAAGCATGATGTAGCCATTAAATGTTCTATATTCGTAGAGTCTCGTTACGAATAAGGCCATGTTGATTGAGATGAAGATTAAGATGAAAAGAATATAAACATAATTGTTCTTCATATATGGTTTCGTTAATTGATAAGGGCGCAACGAGGTAAGAAATTCTAGGCGTGATTTTTGCTTCATTTCTGGTTTTGGCGGTACTAGCCATCGGTCAATACTGTGATTTGATATTCGGTTTTTAATAATTTAATATTTAAATTCTAACTTAAATTTATTTTCTTATAAATTACAATTTCTACTATATTTTCCTGTAAGTAAGGCATAGCGATCATCTATTTTAATTAGTATTAATTAGTGCTTTTGGCAATCTCGATTTGTTAATTAGACAGAACATCTTTCGATACGGAATAAAGATAGCAGAACAACAAGTTGATTTTGAAGTAAAACTCAGTTCACCTAATCGATAGATTTTCTAATAATCCTTCATGTTTCTCTAATTGTTTTTTCAAAGCTTCAAAGGTGATGGCACCTCGATTAGCTTGATCAGCATCATCAAATAACGCTATAGTTAATTCCTCAATTTGTTCCTCGCTAAATTGTATTCCATTTTCTTCCATACAAGCTCTCATCACGTGTTCCAGTTCACGAAGTTGTATCAATCCGTCACCTTTTCTCGAATAATAAATTTATAAATTTGATTGTCTCAAACAAAAACAATTTGACACACGATTGTCTAAAATTTACTTTAGTATCTAGATAAATTCAATGTTATTTTATCTTACCGTCTATGTCGTAAACCTTAAAGAGAAATTTGATTTTATCGTCAGGACTTTTTCCTGCAAACTGATGCATTGCATCGAGGAATTCTTGAAGTGATATCGTTCCAGAATTATCCTTGTCGAAAATCTGGAATACTCTATCAGTGAAAAACGGCTGAAAGAAATTAAATTCTCGTTAAATTTTTAACATATTTTGAGAATTTACGATTATATCAATTAAGTAGAACTCTAAATAAAAAGTGAATTCAAAGCGAAGAATATTAAACTGCAAATTCGAAATGAAAAATACTTATGCCCCCTGCCTACGTTCTTCGAAATGACGATTTTGTTAAACTCTTCGCGTCTAATTTCCTTTTCATTGCCCACCGTCTGTTTAAAAAGCTTTTCCAGCCATTCCAAACTGTGCTTGTCGAAACCAGCGAGTGGCCTTCGAAAAAATTATTGATAAATATTTCAAAGATATTAAAAAATTATTGGTGCATCAATAAAATGCATTAATAAAATCTGCGCTAGATAATTGCTAATGCTAACATTACCTTGTATTACTGATACTTGCGAGAAATTCCATTATTTGAAAGGATGTGACATACCCTAAATTTTCTTGATCAATTCGTCGAAATAATTTATCTACGATCTGTAACATAAATGTCCTAACAAACACATGACCAAGTATTATGCAAGTCGAATTACGTGTAATTAAATGTAATATTTACTATTCAAGTGATTGATATTTGGTTATTATGTAAATAAGTAAATATTCAGGAAAAGATTTTGAATGATGCTCTTTACTCTCGAATGAAAAATTGCTAAAAGTGTATATTGCACTATTTTTTAATAAAATTGAAATATAAGCATTGCTTAATATATTGACACTTACCTCTTTAGTAGAAAATATTTGTTGAAATTTCGGGAAAGTTATTGGATTATCACCACATATGCTATATGCAACGCTCTCGAGTTGGATAATAAAATCGTTTGGTTTGTCATTTCTATTAAAACGTATAAAACAATAAATATTTATTTTAAGTATTTATTTATATATACATATATTTATATATTTATATATTTTATATATTTTTTTATTATTATATATTTTTTATTATATTATTTATATATTTATTATTTATTTATATATATATACACACAGTAACTCTTACTTCAATCTTCCTTTTAAGAATTCGACCCACTCATCTTGCGTCAATATTTTATCCTGATTTTGATCGAATAATGAAAAGACTTTCTCCATCAAGCTCTGAAATTTGCATTTTTTCAAATTTTTACCTCAAATTTTTTTGATAATCATGTACATATATATAATTATATACAATACTGTTCTGTCTGAATAAAACTGTCCTATTATCGCTTTACGAATAAATAAGCAATACATGTAACTCAGTCTTAAAACTTATATTTCCGCGTTTTGATAAATTCAAATCGTAGAAAAAAATAACACTTCTTTTTTTCATATTTATTTATTTTATAGCACTCTGAATGGATTAATTCAAGTTATACTGAATGATGTCATTTTTATGATCCTTCATCTCATTTTTAATTCGAGAAACGTTATCATCGAGTAAAAATTGGTCGATCACCGGCTACGATTGAATAATGAGCAATGAATACGCCGAAGGCGTAAAGGCTCGTCAGCTACAGGCAATCGGCCACCTTGATCGAAATCTCTGGCCCTCGACAGATCTCATTGCCGTTACCCATTACCTCCGGTCCCATTATCTCTGTTCTCTCTCTCTCTCTCTCTCTGTTTCCTTCTCTCTATCCTTTGCCTCCAGCGAACGGATTCTTCGCTCTTAAATCATTTCTCTACTCATAATAACGATCTAACCTTGGTGTTATTTGCTTTCAATGGTAGCACAACCTTATGTCTTATTTCTCATCATTTTGTCCCTTTGAAGATTCTCTGAAAAGCTCTTCAATGTGCGAACTTCTTTTTAGATTTTAGAGAATTGATTTCAATTTTCATGATAATAACAGATATATTGCCGGATTATTAATGGTATCTACGATGCTTCGTGACATTTTGACAATATTATATTCTCAGTGACGATTAATTCTTAGTCGAGATAGAAGATTTTATAGGAGTTTTCTTGTGTTAGAACGCATTTATTGGGGCACAAATACACGTGTTAAAATGTCCTTTGGAATAGTTATTTTTTTAGAAGACTTTAATATAACATAAAAAATAGTGTGAAATTAATATGGTTGCATACACGGACATCGCTGTAGGACATTATTTATATTTCATTATAAATATTACCTAATTTGGAATTACTGATTTGAATAATGAACAGATAGTGATAGTTTCAAAATTTTTATTAAAATATTCCCTACCGATTGACTCGATTGTCAAAAAGATATAATATTCACCTGATCCAGCAAAAGTTGTTTAAACGCTTCTCTGTTGTAACGAGCCACGCCGTTCACCCCGATTATATGGGAACATTCTTCCAAGGTAATCGTTCTTCTCCTTTCGATTGATTCCTCTTCCATATGGCTAACGTCGTTTTCCATTTTAAAAATACTTTTTTTTCACAATTTTGACTAAATAATAAATAATTTCTACTAATAAAAAACTTTTATAATCAATAAAAAAAAGAATAGACACGTCGCTGTACACGTCACATTTATAAAAAAAGATATTAAAAAAAAAAGAATCACTTGATAAAATACGATTATACTATTTTTGTGAAATTTTAATATCTCAGGGATATTTAAGTTAACAAATCGAATCGTTTCACTTGAGAGTTTTGTTTATTTTTTCCACCATATATCCGGTTGAAGTTTTTTATTAACACTTTACAGGAAATTTTTCTTTTTGATTATGAAAACAGTATTTTTTTTTTTTTTAACAACCGTACACAGCTTTTTAGCCGATTAATTTATTGAATACTTTATTATTTATTACTTATATTTAATACTTTAGAAGAAGCACTTTATTTTGTCGGTTCGATGGTATATTAGAATCACACCCTTGTTTACAACTCAATGCGCGACACGATCGGCTGATAGACGCAAACTGACGAACGAAAATCGGTTGACAAATCGGATAGTTTCTGTGAAATCTGTCCCGACGAGAATTTTCAGATCTCTGAGACAGAAAGGCAGGAATATGTCTTTTGATTTTAATAAAGATCATGCGTTCGAACGGAGAAGCAGACAGAGGAATAAACAGTGAACCTTTCACTTCTTCGTGAGTCATCGTTTCTTTTTTCGTTATTTCCATATTTCTTTTTCTCTGCCTACTTTCTTCTTTTTCGATTTCTTTTTCTCGTTTAATACCCTTTGCCATTGCTCCCTTCTCCTTTGGTAATCCTTCAATACATGCTGCTATTTTTATAAGGGATTTCATGTTTGTATAATTCTGTTATGATTAATCCTTTCAGTGTATAAAGGATTTAGATAGGATTTGATATAGATAGATAGATAATAATAAGTAAACTGTTGAACATATCTTCTAACTTGGTTTGGACGGTTTGAAATCTTATTTAGTTAGTTTCATGATGAAACTTGATTTTCAGGTTTTAATACAAGTATTCGATTGGAATTTTAAAATACCTTTAGCCTGTTAATGCAAATACAGCCAAAATCTGTAATTTACGTAACTTAGACTTTAGTAGTTAACATCTACGTGTGTGAAAATTATGTTAGAAAAGTGATTCGGTAAAATAAACTTGTATTTATCAGACTTCTGTTTTTAAAATTATTTAATAAATAATTTATTTCCAATGACAAATCATACTTCACTTCAATTGAATGATCTTTTATACGAATTTCAAATGTTTTTTTTTTTTTTTTTTTTGAGTGCTAGTACATAAAATTATTAATTAACAAGCATATGTTATGCGACTACATCCGGTTTGCCATTTTTCATATAAAGCTATATACGATGATTATTTTCATACATTTTTATACAGCGACATTAGCCGTTTGAATTTTCTTTCGTTTTACATTTGATTTAATTACAGATTTAATTATAGATTACAACTGAAATTTAAATAGCATAAAATACTTATTATATAATATTGTTCCATAATATTACTATTACACTGATATTACGGTGACTATACTTTTCGAAAGAACTTTCCGCAACTGAGATGAAAATCGGTTAATCGGAAGTGTTGCTCTAGAATAGTTTAATTTTTGTGAATGCGGATGGCTACAACACTTGCTTGTACTAAAGAAAATAAAGTATTCCCAATAAATCTTTCATTATGGTGTTTGATTATAATGGTGATATTGTAAGTAATATCTATTATAATCCAATAAATGTTAACATATGTTTTTAAATCGTTTTTTATATTACTTCATTAATTTTTAATCGATCAACAATTTAATGATGTTTCGACAATAATCGACAAATTAATAAATAATCTTGGAATTACTAATTGTTAACAATTTTTGGAAATTTTAAGATGAAAATTAAGATTAATGACAATATAAAATTATTGGATAAAAAATATTCTTGGATAAAAAAGCTATATTATATTTAAATTAATTGATCCTTTATTTTTAGCTTTATATTATTGTTTATTACTTATATTATAGTATATATACATATTATGAGAAATTATATTATAGTATCTTACATATACATTATGAGAAATACATTCTAGATATAAAAAAAAAAAACAGAAAAAAGAAACCAAACAATTAAAAAGAAAGTTTTATTAAACTTAATTTCATGTTTCATTATGTTTTGTTATATTATTAACAAATATATTAACACATTGCTGACCAGTCACAAATAATTCGTTTTTCATACAAAATTTGCCGATCAACAATGTATTAAAATATTAAAACGTTAAAGTGCAACTAACAAATAAATAAAAAATAATTTTTGTAACAAAATATAAATACTTTTGAATATAAAGTAAAGTATCATTTAATCACTTTTCTTATCACCACTTGATCGAAGACATTTACTATGTTCATTATTTAAGCGATCATACTCCTTTGTAAGAGATTCTGCTTGCGATTTTATAGCTTCTTTATCTTTCTTTTCTTTTGTAAGTTGAGTTTCTAATTCCTGATTTTTGGTTTGCAATTCTTTAATTTGATTTTTCCACTCTGATGTTTCTTCATCGTGAGCTGCATTTGAGTCAGTTTTTCCAACTGGTTTTTGTGACAATAAATGTTTTGCTGTTATAGTAGCAGATTCAGCTTGGCGTATAGCTGCTTCATTTTGTGCTAACAGAGTGGCATGAGTAGAAATTAAAATCACAAGGCGATGTATAACAAGACTTAAGAACAATGAGAAACCAGATAGATAAAAGTTCCGTTCTGCTCTAAATAATCTCATATTACCTACATAAAATGATAGTAACGTTACAAATAAATTCTCAAAATAGACAAAGAGTAATATCAAATGCAATAATAATATGAATACATACCTTGCATTTCAGTATCTAAATGATGATCTTTATGCTCATCAAGAGAACTGGAATACTTTCGCATTTCTCTAATAGCATCCAATAAAAATAAGACTAATATTCCAAGCAAAATTAAAAAATAAATCGATGCTTGATTACTTAAACTTTTTAAAAATCTAGATTTAAAAAGTTTTTGCCACGATTTGGGTGAAATAATTGGTAGTATTAATAATAAAACTACTACAATTTCAAGATATAAAAATCCAGCAATTAAAGTCCACTGCAAACTCATGTTTGTTTGTTGCTTTAATGTTGCGTATATCTAAAATATCATACAAAATTATTATTATCAATGATATATACAAAAATAATTAATCATAACTAATGAGATAAATATTGACTAAATAACTGAATTTGTCTTCTCCATTAACGATTTGAATAAATGTAAGTAAAAACATGATTGTAGGAAGTGTAAGATGAAAGTGTTGAATTCATATTGTCACATAGTAATACAATTTAACAAAAATTATTTGATTAATTATTTACAACATAATGATCTTAAAATTTTTTAAAATGAAAATAAAGTTTCAAAAGAATTAATAAATATTGGCAAATTCAATTTTTTTTAATATCTCCAGGTATATGTAACAAAAAACTATAAAATCGAAGCTAGTACAAAACTAAAAAAATATTTTCTGTTTAAAATATTTTTTTTATCTTTAAACGTATATATAAGACAAACATTTATATACTTACACGAATAATATAAAAATATATTTGAGATTTAAACTAATTTCTTAAGTAAAAAGATTTGTTGACTCATCAACAGGGTTGCCAATATTTAGACTTGATAATTTATTTATTTATCGAGTCCAAAGTTCTTCAATATTCAATAATAAAAACAGTATATTACATATCATATTTATATCATGTAAATATATCAATGAAACGATTCATTGAATTGAATGAAACGATTTAATTTGAATTAATTGAAATATGATTTGTAGCAGTCACTGTGTTAATTCTTAACAGTCGGAGAGCTTGCTATCGAAATACTGACAGAATAGATCTGTGACGAACAATCAAAAGAAATATAAAGTAATATAATCTTATCGCCAATAAGTCACTTCACTTCATATATAGACTAAACATGCAGTATCGAATTGTTTTTCCTTGCAACGCAACGATAAGAATGCTTTGCCAGGAACATGCCGGCTTTCCACTGCCAAAGGTTAAGAATTTCAATGTTTTTAACAAATTGGCAAAAGTTGTTTGTTCGAGTCTAATTATAATGTACCAAATGTGCCAAATTGGCTAGTATTCATCGCGATTGTTGAATTAAATTAAAAACTACATGATTTTATAAGATTTATAAGATTCAATCACAATACATACCTTATAATAAGTAATTAGTGGCTACATATAGCGTAAGAATAGATAGTACAAAGTACACATCTATTTTACACGTATCATGTACACATTTTTTAAAGTGAATTAAATCGAAATTTATGTGATATAATTTAATTTTATAACTTGTAAAAAATTTGCGGAAATGAATTAAAATATGAGGTCTTTTCGCCTTTTGATGAGATCTCTTACTGTGTTAATTATGAAAATTTTTGGTTAAAAAAAAAAGAATTAATCAGTAAAAATAATTGTTTAAAAATCTTGTGGTATGAAAACTATAGTATCAAAATTATAATATCCTAAATAATTTCTATACCTTTTTGTGTTATTTTCCAGCTTAATTAATTAAATTTAGATTAGATTAGACTGAAAAATATACATATTCAGAACAATCAAGTTATTAAGTAATTAGAAATTGAGTTGTCTCTTCTTGTGTATCTGTATTTATAAATTTATAAATCACACCTCGACGTGACATATGATTATGTTTATCGATATAGCTTGCCTAAACTTTATCTGCACCAAGATAAAAAGTATCAAAAGATTTTTATAATATATAATAGAAGTTAGGTATTATATATTATATGTACAGGAAAAGTTTCACAGAATTACATATCGCAAAATCAATGAAAGTGAAGTTTGTCATTTAAAAGTAATAAAAATTGAAATATCCTATGTAATATTCTAATGTCATTCAAAAAATTATTTATATTTAGTATTTTATTTCTAATTGTTATTCCCTATTTTAATTTTATTTTTTTCACTAACTCTATTTCCATGCTGTTTAAATTTTATCTACAATAGAAATATTATATAATACTTATTGTTATCAGTATTGTAAAGATAAGTACACAAAATCTGATTATATATTACGTAATTTATTTTTATGAACTAAAATTTTTTTATCAAATAACATGATGTTTAATTAAACTACCAATGATTCAATATTAAAATGTATTAACAGCGTGCTGCAATTACACGTGCACGACGCTGATCTACACAATTAGAAAATTCTTCAACTAAAGTAGAACACTTCAGAATTTCTTTAGGATGGTCTTGGAAACATTGGAACACTTTTTCAGAACTATTTTTACATGGTTGGATAGTATCGTGAATATTTACTCCTTTTTTATCTATAAAAAGAAATAATAAAAGTTAAAAACATTCTAATAAACATTACACAATATCTTATAATAAACATTACAAGATTCCAGAAAACAATAAACATATATATATATATATATAATTATTAGTAAATGCAATTAAAAAGTTAAAGGTGATATGAAAATAATTTTTTATAGAATTGCAAATACTATGCATATTCACATACTTTACAAAATAGTGACAAGTTCATGCATACCTATATATATTTCTGCTGCTTTTTTATATTCTGCGTTAATGATATCATTAATTTCTGAATGCTTTTGTTCCAATCTTTGCAAACGTCTTTGCCAATAATTATCCTGTTTACGAAATTCTTCTTCATTCTGTTGCTGTATTTGAAGAGCACTTAAAGTTAATTGTGGATGATATATAGGATATCCAGCATTTACTGGTATATCACCACTCTGAGATAATTGTGAAGTTTTTTTAGAAGACGGTTCTGTTAAAGTAGCAGATCTTACTTCATTTGCCACATTTGTTTCAGACATTTTTTGAGTTAATCGTTCCACAACAGATTCCGATATTTCTATTACACCTATTTCTTCGTTATTAATAGTAAGCTTACGAGCACTTTGTCCAGAACCCATATTGGCTGTTTAAATTTGTTGCTAATAAAGTCACGACTGATTATTTCCAAAGATTACTTCTAGCAGTAGAAATTTTTTATTACGAGCTACTAAATGAAATGTAAAACTGGTTACCTGAAACATATATAAAATTGATATAAACAATGAAATTTTTACATTTCATATTATTTGAATATTAAATTTTTGATATATTTATATTAAATACAGTAATATTCAACATGATTCATATTAATTAAATTCCAAACAATGCTCTTTAACCACAATTTCAAAATTACATTTCTTACTATTAACATATATTGTCAAAAAATTCTGTTACATACCAGTATAATATTTTATAAAAAAAGAAAATACACACATTTTTGTTTCTTTTTTTTGTTTTAGTAAGCGAATGTTAATAGAATGTTAAATGTAATGTCAATGTGCGTCTAACAACAAATATAAACATATAATGTTTATTATTCTTACAATAAATATTGAAATAAATAATATTTTAAAAAAAAGTTCTGCCATTTATTAATAAGGTTATTACCATATTTTGGAATCAAACTTAATGCTTAAACACACGAATAGAACAATGCAACATTTAAACGATTATTATAATTATTTTTATGTACATAACGATACCATTGGGATTATATATCAAAGCTACAGTTTTACTACACAGTATATTAAATATTTAAATATGATTTAATACAAAAAAAAAAAAAGAAAACAACTTACACACATTGCCTAAGTACGACAAAGTTCTGTCATCAAACTAAGTTCACAATATTAAAATTCATTTTGCAACATAAACTGATTATAAATAAAGTAAACTGATAACAAAAAAAAAGTAACTTGTTCCAAATATATATTCAATTGCTTTTATAATAACACAATTGCTCATTACAAGATAATTTATTTATTGTTAAGATAAGTATAGAGATAGTTAATAAAAATAGGAAAAAAATATTTTACATTTCATTTATAAATGCACTCCTGTATTCACGCTAGCCGTTTATGTAATAAGCGCAGCTGTAATTGTATATATCCCTACTGTGCAACATCAAACAGTAGAAATACAAAATGTAAATCTCAATTAAAAATTTGGATATCTTCAGGGACAAAAATATAGTTCTTTTTACAAATTTGATAGTAACACGAGTAACGGCAATAAATCTAAACATAAATTTTTCTGCATAAAATGAAATTGACCGATTCTTTAGTTAAATATGAAACACTAATGCTTGTTTTATGTTAAAAGGTTAATAATACTTTTAGATAATAACATTTTCATCACATGACACTGTTTCTTTCTTCCTCCTCGTTGTTATCTTCTAGCATTTATTTGTGTTTCTTTGAATTCACGTGAAATGGAATTCACTTCTAATGTTCGTGACAGTGTTGTCGTTAACCTAAGCTTAGCAGCTTTATGCTTAACATTTATATGAAGGATATGACTTTGTCTTTTAATACATGTCACGTGTATGCGGATATAAATATAGCAATAAATTTTTAATAAAATCAATTTTATATATCACATACAGCGATATATAAAAATATATTGTTGTATCATATACTTCTACGCGAAGTAGAAATATTGGCAAACCTGACGATGAGTCAAAACACGTATCTTGGTAACAGGTCAGTTTAGTTTTTAAATATATATTAAAAGAATTGTTTTTAAATTGCTGTCGCAAGACTATACAAACATTGCTTACGATAAATGAAGTGTATACGATCATGTAGAAAGTAATTTAAGTAACATTTGTCTTCAACTGTCTCTTCTCGTTGAGAACTTCGATTGCATTATTTTTAATTTCGATTTTTGTCGTTATACGTAACATTTTAAAATTTATTACATTGATAGTAATTTTTTTATTACAGCTGTGATCTAGGAGAAAATAAGTAGAAGGTAAGAACAATGGTTCGTTCTTTGTATACTAAAGTATAATACTATATAGGTTATATTTAAAAATAGAATTTACTGAGAGTTGGTAAAAATTTTGATTAAACGACTTTACTTTTACTTGAAATGATTTCCGATATTGCGACGTTGCACGTACGTTTAATTATATCATTTTTACTAAGTCATTTACATGACATTTATAAACATTATTGACGAAGAACTGTGCACTGAACGAGTATAAGTTTAATATTTGTAATATTATATGATTAATATAAAATTATATAATTTGATATTTGCAATAATATTAATGTTTTTGTGACTTTTTTGTAGATATTTACATCGAGTAAACAGAAATTAATCATGAGTCTGCAGTGGACTTTAATTGCCGGATTTCTTTATTTTGAAATTGTAGTAGTTCTATTATTAGTATTACCAATAATCTCCCCGACAAGATGGCAGAAATTATTTAGATCCCAGTTTCTGAAAAGTTTGAGCAATAAAGCATCAATTTATTTTATATTTTTGCTCGGAGTGTTGGTTTTGTTTTTGTTGGATTCTATAAGAGAAATGCAAAAATATTCTATGGTTCACGATGCCAAAGAGCAACATTTGAATGCTGAAATGCAAGGTATATATTTATATTTGTATTGAGCATGATACGTCGACGATATTGTACGTAATTAGATATTGTACGATAACGCTGTTATTATTTTATTTAGGTAATATGAGATTATTCAGAGCACAACGGAACTTCTACATATCTGGCTTTGCGTTGTTTTTAAGTCTTGTCATACGCCGTCTTGTAATTTTAATTTCTGGTCAAGCTACTTTGCTAGCGAAAAGTGAGGCTGTTATGCGTCAAGCTGAATCAGCAACTACAACAGCCAAACGTTTGTTGTTACAACAAAAGATAAATACAAAGGAGACCGCAGAAAATGATTCAAACGAAGCTCACGATAAAGTACTATCGGAATGGAAAAATCAAATCAAAGAATTGCAAACGAAAAATCAAGAATTGGAAAATCAACTTGCAAAGGAAAAGGAAGATAAAGAAGCTATAAAATCACAAGCTGAATCTCTTGCTAAAGAATATGATCGTTTAAATGATGAACATGGCAAATGTCTGCAATCAGTTAATGATAAAAAAAGTGATTAAATAGTATTTTTGTTCCTTCCTTCTGTTTTCCTCCTATTCAATCCTCGTATGAAGATTTGTTGTGATTGATATTTTATATTATACAATATTGTATGTATTGCATAGGTAATAAGATAAACAAGAACAAATAATATAACGAGTAACTTTAAGTTATACAATCATGTATAATCAAGTTGCAAGATATAAACGCCTGAATATATTTATTTAATATTGTATTTTATTGGAAATATTATTATAGTAACCATATATTTATGAATATAATAATATTATTTAAGTATTACTACGTTTGAATTACAGTTATACTTTAACGTATGGTTTTTATCGTCTAATTTAATACCTTTTTGTTTGAAATTTTTTTTTCTTAACGTAGTTAGTTTTATAATATACTTTATTCGAGTTTTAAAATGCTTTTTTTTTAAAATAAGTGCAATTATTAATTTAAAAGCCATGCTTGTAAAAATAAAAAAAATAATGAAACAGTGATTAGATTATTTAATTTGATTTCCTTTATTTTCATTTAAACATCTTTTCCGTCTTTTTAATTTCTTTCAATACCAATTCTACTAATATGTATAAAAATTTATGATTTTTAATTACAGAGTTAGATACAGAGAAACAAATAGTCAAAGGATCCATGATTATGTAAATTGGCAAGCACAAATCGTGAAAAATAATTAGCGAAATATTCACCAGGGGTGCTAGTGCTGTTCTATTCGAGGTCGTCGAAGACGTACGGCAGGAAGTAGTATTGGCTTTTGTTAACTTAATATATTGCTTATATAGCAATATACAGTTAACAAGGATGTCTAAGGCGCAAGGACCTCAAGATTTACCTCCAAGAGGAGGATATGTTCCTTTTCAAATCGAACGAATCAAGCTGCGCTCTTTTGCAACAGGTACAAATTAACCTATATAACCTACATACATTAATTTATTATCATTCAAAAGATGATTTGACTCGAGATATTTTGATTAATAAAATTAATAAACATGATTAAATTGTACGATGTATCAAGTATATACAACTGTTTCTTCAAATTTAATTATTAAATATAATTATTATAGGTAAAATGGGTATAGGTATATTTATTGCTGTTAATGTTATTGGAATACCACTGTATGCCCAGAATTGGAAAAGTGAACGAAAACGTACTATTGAGGCGAAAAGTAGGGAACTAGCAGCATTGCCTATCTTGTTTGCAGAAAACGATAGAACGTAGGTATAATTTTGTGCTACGATGTCGTATAATTTGCTTTCAGAAAACTATCTCTATAAATTGTATCAGAATTTTATTAAAGTTGCTAATAGTTAACGCTGCTATCATTATTTATCATACTTCGTATATTGTATTTTTTTCTTTCTTAAGTATATATTTCTTAATTATACTAGCGTATTGCCCGTGTATGTTGTTATAGATTGTTAAAACAATTGAAACGGGTGAGAGAATTAGAAGCTGATGTAATGAAAGATTTCCCATATTGGGAAGTGGGCACATTCTTTGGAGAACCAACGTATGAAGATGTGCCGGCAGATACGTATATCAAGCCAGTTTTTGGAGAACTGTACGTGTTTACGGATCCTCTGGACAAGAATCCTATGGAATATCTACATTTATTGCCATAAACTTACCATTGTAAGCTATAATATAGAATAGTTTTGTTGTATTATAATAAATATAAATAATATAGTTAATATTAACGTATATTGAGTTATTGATTTCATTATGCCCCCCTATTGTTCCACATATATATATATATATATATTCACAAAAAATGAAAATAATATTCCCTGATTTGAGGTAAAATACATATATGCTGCCAGATATTGGGCCTAGAATTTAAATTAATATTAAAGAATTAATTAATTGTTGTATAATTATATATTAAAGAATTAATTAATTGTTATGTAAATAGTTATTGACGCATACTGCATATTTTATATGGGAAACTAACAGTGCTATCATCTTCTAAGCATACCATATATGCTACCATCTATCGGATTGCGACCAGAAATTCGGAAATGTAGCAGGAACATAGAATGTGCGAGGAGATATCTCAACTACTGTTAGACAAGGAGCGCTATACTCCGCGACAAGGACAGATATACGTGACGTAGCAGAGAAGGAGGGCACTATTGAACGACAAGGACAGACATACTTCTCTTTCTAACCTGTTGAATATTCGCTAATTATTCAAATTTCAGGAACAATTTATGCACTTTTGGAATTAAAGAATACAGTACGAATCTTAAGTAACGTTCCTTTACAACTTTGAATAGGATTTTTTGTTCAATTAATTAGTTATTAACAAATATCTCAACAAGCGTCTAGGCTTACGCGACGCGTGTCTACGATTTTTCATTAATATCGAACTTTTGCAAGATTGAAGCTCGTTATTTGGAATCGTAGAAGCTTCCTTAGACTCTGTACTTTATATTCCACGCACAACGATCATTAATTGATCATTTATTAGTTCAAATTATGCGAAAATTCATCGCGTCGATCCTCCGTAGTCACGGACTGTCATTTAACAATAATTAATAACTCATAATTTAAGCAATAATTCTGATACAAAACTATAC
>WIUT01002055.1:0-25852 GCA_010645135.1 Tetragonula clypearis | reverse complement strand
CTTTGTATGTCTTTGCTTTCAAACCTTTCAATCTTTCATTTTCAAATTTTCCGTATATAATTGCGTATATAAGAGTCTCCCAGTCTATGTACAACAAAGTGAGAGAAATTTATTTCTTACGTTTACCTCTTCAGCACCATGTGCCGGTGGTTTCTGGTCGCTGACAACCACGAAGATGGAATCATTGTCCACGGCGTTCTCGTAGGATGAAGGTATTCTAGTCACCACAGATTGCAAGATCGTTGACGTAACCGTGGAGACCACGCTGGTTGGACGCAGTAACGTTTCTGTCACAGTTTCTACAGTGGTCGATGTCAACGTGTGGGTGAGCACTAGTGTTCGAGTCGTAGGTGGTGAACCCAAGACAGATGTTTCCGTTCTCGTTACCGTTGACGTCTGGAATCGCGTCACCTGTGTGGTAAAGGATTGCGACGCCGACTGAAACAGAGTTAAACTCTTTACAGATCGAGAGAAACTTAATATTTTAATTATGAAGCAATTACACGAAGCTGATATTTTTTTAGGAATTCATTTGTGACGATTGATTTTCATTAATTTGAAATTGAATAGATATCAATGTACTTTTCTTCTCTTCAAAATTTTCTGTAAATAAAGTTTATACGCTTGCACGTTATAACAAGAATCTCCTTCCTTCTAGAATGTTCGTTAAAAGATATCTGTCCACAGGCAACATATACATTCCCACATAAATTATTAAAATATCAGGATTTCACTCTGTGTGAGATAAGTACCAATAAATGAAATAATTGGATGGAAATAAATATAGATAAATTAGACGATAAATCGAAACATATCGTTATTTGAAATATCAAATATTCAAGCTGAACTCACCTCTTTAGACTTCATACGCATAGTCGTCGTGGTTCTGTTAGCAGCATCGCGTGTCACACTGCTAACATCCTTCGTCATCTTGATCATCGACTCGTTTCTCCTGTCAATATCTTTGGACAGCGTGCTCGTTACCTTCGTTATCGAACTGTCAACCCTGGTCACCACGCTCGGCAATTCCATCGAAGTGGTCTCGTTCTTTCGCTTACGTTCTGTCGCCGACGAAACGACCACCCTCGAGACATCGTTCTTCTTCGTCACGGTAGGCCGCGATTCCTTCGTCTGGCTCGTGCTAACCACGTGGTGTGTCAAAATTTCCGTAGCTTCCACTTTCGTCGATGGTAAAATGTTGTCGTGACTGGACTCCAAAAATACTGGATGCTCTGGACGTTTCACAGGATTCCGTGGGATATCGAGACTGTGAGATCGCGTTGGTTCCACGTCTCTGATTGTCGACGATCTGCTCGGTTGAATGTGATCCACTTGCGATGGTCGTAGTTTCGTTGGGATTACTAGATTCGTGGTTAGCAACGCTGTCGGTTGTATCGATAGTCTGGAATAATTTCGGAATTTAATTACTAGTTAATTCGAGTCTGCGTAATATTTCAGAAGATGAACTCCCGAATCGAATAAACATTGCGTTAAAAATACGCAAAGTGAAGAAATGAAAATATTGAAAAAATTAAGTTAAGAAACGGTGGAACGGTAGGTATATCTTTCGGATACCTGGATACAGGTCTCGTGTCAAACGGTCGCACGGTGTAGATGCTAACGTGCTCCGTCATCCTGGTTTTCACCGGCCGGAGAATTTCAGGCACGTCTACAACCACTGGGAGATCGACAGTGCCGTGTATGATCGGTATCTTCGATTCGATATCTTGGACCACTGGTATGTGAGATGTTGCGACGGCTGTCGCGATTTGAATCGATCCAGACACCGCCACTGCTGGCCTCACCGTGGCTATTTCCAGAGGTCTGGCGGTTTGAGTTACTGGCGGCGGAGGTACCATGTCCTGGAAAAACATGAAATCAAAAATAAACTCACTGAAATAGTGCAAGAGAGTTAATCAGCAACATTATTCCAGATCATGTATTAATTATTTTAATTGTAGAGGGGATTCTGAGATTTGAAACGAGCTGGAGCTTAGAAAATTACTGAAGTATCGAAATAGTTGGGATTTAATAGAAATTAATAGAAGTGAAATTTCTAAATTTCTCTTTCTAAAATTCCAAAATTTCTAGATAATTTCTTTCAAACAATTTCCACCCCTAGAGCCTTAATTCCCGAAAATTAATTTAAAGGAGCTTAAAAATCTACCAATAATAAACTGTCTATGTTCGCGCAGAATTTCGCCTAAAAAAAAAAGATTTACCTGGGATAACAATTCCACGATGAAAGGCCTAGCGATAGAAGGTCTCGGACTAGGAGGTACCATGCTAACACTAGGCAAAGGAGCAACGGTAGACTCTTTCAGTGGAATATACTTGGGTGGAGGCTTCAAGCCAGACTCATTAACATTCGCGAACGAGAATCTATCTTCCATGGGATTGCTGGTCGTAGTGATGTCAACTGGCGGAGGCGATAGTCCAACAACATCTCTCGAAGGTATAGGCGGTGGCTTCAAGTCTTCTTCCTCGTTCTTATTCGACTGATTCAACCCAATAGCAGGTCTCAATGGCGGAGGCATCATATCTCTCGAAGGCACGCTCATTCCTTCCATACTACTCAACATATCTCCAGTAGACGTATCTACAGGTCTCACTCTGATTTTGCTCTCGTGATTCATAGAATCATCCTTGTTCGCGCCTGAAGCTGCGAAGTTGGTCTGATAAGAACCATCTATCTTCTCGTCATTTTTCTTCTTATCGTTAGAACTACCGGTGATCAACATGCTCGGTGGTCGTTCAGTTTGCGTCTTGCTGTCAACTTCTTCGCCCATAGCCTCCACAGGCATGGAGAATCTGATACTTGGCACGGTTTCGCCTTTGTTAGCTGTTGAAATGGTAATTGGTCCAGGTACTTGAGGCTTGGGCTTTGTAACAATATGAGGATACTCTGGGTGAATTATAGTTCCTGAATATTCTTGTTGATTCACTGTAGGACGATTCTTTTCTGAACCTAAGTCGACACTCTCAGTGCTCGTTTGAAGATACTGACCGTCCACTTTATGGGAAATGGAGATGTTTCTATAATGATTCTTGATCGTTTCGCTCTTGTTAACCAGAGTCTCGTGTTTATCTGGCTTTTGATCATTAATCTTCATTTCGTTGTTCCAATTTAGGTCCACGAAGCCCCCTAATTGGAAGTGACTCTGATTCAGTTTATTAGAGTGGCTCAAAGTATTATTCACAAATGAATCTAGATTCCCTGGTTTGCCTTCGTTGGACTGTTTCACTTTGTCTGGTCTAATTTCTGAGGTTTGACCTACGATTTCTGGTCTGGGATACAGTATAGGTCTAGTCTCTACTTTGTTTATTATAGGCGGTCGAGAATATAGTGGTCGATTAGGTTTGCCCGAGTCAGGAACAAACTGAGGAATAATAGCTGGTGGTTTCAGATCTATGGTGTCGTCGTGTTCGCGAGTTGGTACAGTCGATGTTTGCTCGTTTTGATTTTGATTCTTATGACTGACTGGAGATGCTTTATTACCATAATACGTCGATGGTATACTTTGTACTACGTCGTATTCAGATTTGTTCTCTTTCCACTTGTAACCGTAGTTCATTTCTTCCTGGCCAATGTATACGCCAAATGGTTTCCCTTGAACCACTGGGGTTTCATAAAGCTTGGTATTGTAATAATTAGGCCCATACGGTATTTGGGACTGCGTAGCTTCGTTCTTTTGCGAAAACGGAGAACCCGGACTTATCCAGAGTGGTTTTTCCTTCTGATTCTGTTGAGAATCAACTGCCTCAGATGGTTTCACAACCATTGTATTACTAGGAGCGACGTTTACATGGGAATTTTTGGTGCTTGACGTTGCAGCGTTCGTTTGGTTAAGGAGAGGTGTGTCTTCTTTCGTTTTATTGTGTTCTTTCGCTTGACTGTGATATTTTATGGGTTCCGAGGCGCCGATTTCTGAATCCAGCGTCTTCTCTGTTTGTGAACTGCCATCATTCCAAGTTTCTGTTTTGCTGTCTTGGTTCAGTGGACTCTGATCGATGATTTGAATTTCCGTATTCACTGCAACTGGTTTGTCATCTTGTTTGATTTTAGGATTCGAGGGATTGTGGTACTCTACTGCCCCGGTGGGCACGTGTTCTTCTGTTCTCTCGGTTTGAGGTCTCAGTTGACCTATGTTTGACGGTCTCTTCTCGGGGTAGAAGTGCGGTGGTCTATCTTGAAGATCAATCTGCTGGAAAAATGGGAAAATTGTATGTCTAGTTTTATCACGTAGTTGAGCATAAATATTTAAATATCAAGTTTCAAATATATAAATACTTATCTATAATATCAAAATACTAAGCTATTCAGAAGATGAAATATTCAAGCATTTCAAATATTGAAATATCCAACGTTTGAATCTTCAAACATTCAATTAGCTAAATTATCGAATATCCAGATTAGAAAATTACAAAACTTTATTTACCTGAGAATGAGACCCGAACGAAGGTTGTCGTTCAATCATCGGTTCCTTCATCGTGTCTCCAGGAGTCGAGGTGGTCATTCTCGGCGGTTCATGATGAATTTGTGTAATACCAACGGGTCGATGAGGAAATACAAACGCGTTATGCGTGTTTGCGGGAGGCCTCTGTGGCCCATTGTAAACTGGTTTCCTGATACTCGGCCTTTCCTGGTAGATCGGCCTATCCAAAGGACGACTAGTCGTCGATCTCAACGGTGGACGTGGTCTCAACCTGTTATTCATCAGAATTCTCGGTGGTTTCTTGTCCGTCTTCCAATTGGAATTCAAAACGATCTCGTTCCCCGAGTCTGGCTTAGCCAACAAGATGTATCGATGAGAATTGTCAGACGGATTGGACATTTCGGTTCTTCTAGGCGGTGTTCCGGATTCAACGGGCTTGGGAATTTTTGGAAATTGTCCACGCGGCGGTAAATGATGAATCGGAGGATGAGGAACGCTTTGCGGACGAACGTTTACAGTTTCCGGCCTGTGATGGACCAAAATCTCGGTGTGCACGTGACCTTGACCGCTGAGAACACCAGAATTGTCGGGATGTTTAATTAGATGTACGTCTGATGGTTTCTTCTCTGGCCTGTTCAGCGGTTCTTCCAATTTATCTTGCGGTCTTTCGTAGTCGAAACGACCTGGTGACAAGGGGATGATCGCTGGACGATTCGACGGGTGTTTCTCTGGTATTGTCTTAAAGTTGTGCGGCGGAGATGGTGGAACCATGTAGTCCGCCGGGTTCTTTCCGTTGGAATATTGAGGCAGGTCTTCTACCTAGAAGATTAAGATTAAAAAGATAATTTTTCGTTTGTTAAATAAAGTTTGTAGCGCGTAGGAGAATCATTAATTAAATCAAGTGAATATGAAAAAATTTTAAAGTATGCATCGTCTTTTTACATTTGTCTGAATCTGAATAAAATCTACAATCTGAGAAAGCTATATGTAAAATTTAGCTTCGACGAGAAATCTACGTGATATCTCAAATATCAAAGAATTCAGAGATTCGGAAGGAAATTTTCTAAATAAAAAAATACACATTCAAGCGAAATATATAATTAAATCTTCTCGTATCTATTTTATTTTTGAAGATACACACACCTGTATCACTTTCCTGCACGACACTCTCCAAATACTATTTATATTTAAATTTCAAATGTACAAAGAACACAGACTTACTCTTTGGATTCCAACGAATCCTAAACCAACCTCCGATTCAGGATACGGTGATGGATCGTCGAAGTATTGTCCACTGATATGTGGTTCGTTCGTGTCACCAAATATCAATGCTTGAGTACCACCCTGAGGTATCACCACGTTAGCTACCTGACTGGGCTGAATATTCACTAGTAAAGGTTGCCCTGTTGATCTGTCGATGACGTGCGGTACTTGATGAACTATAGGTTCGGTCGGTGTGGGTTTCGACTCTGAAGTTTGAATAACAACAGGAGTATCAGGGAGTAAAGGATCTTTTTGGGCCCATGGTGGTCGTTTCTGGTCTTCGGATGAAACGGTGGGCCATGGTTTCTCTATTGGAGACTTCCCTGAGTCGATTTTCTGCAATATTTGCGACGAAATTTGAAAACAATGACAACAATTCATAATTATTACGAATCCGTATAAATTGAATGAAAATATGAATTTCATGCGAAGCACTATTGATTTTGGTAATTTAATACGTACTATTGGGAAATTCAAGGATACACGAAACTATATCTCTGATATTTTGTATCAAAATCTTTTGAACCAAAGAAATATCCATCAGTTAATAATTACAATTAGTTAAATTTGATTATTACTCTTCGAAATAATAAATCGTACACTATACCAAAAAAGGAAAATTTCATTGTCCACGGAACATATATCGCATTGGACACGCATGTCACATTAAAAATTTCAAACTTCGTAAATAAGTCTATTACGCACCTGGTCAAATTGCGGCGGTGGAGGAAGTTTCAAAGGATCCTTAGCACTCCACGGTCTCCTTAGTTTCTCAGGACTCCACTCCGGTTCCTTGGGGTTAGAATTCGGATTCGCGTACTGTTCCACGTTGGGTCTGTCCGGTGGCTTCAGCAAAGGATCGTTCTCCAATACATCTTGCTTCGTGCCTATTCTGTTCGGCGGGGACGGCTGCACCGGAAGTAACTTCTGCGGTTGTTTCGTTATTAACGTAGGATTCACGTCGATCGGCATGGAAACCGGAATTTTCAGATGTTCCTCGTAGATCTGGTGCGCGGGGTATATCTGTATTTGCGGACCTTTGTGGCCTTGAAGCGTTTGCTGAGACTGAATATCCTCACGATCGTTCTCCACCACTTCGAGAACAGGATGAACTGGTATGTTGGGAACCGGCAGCGGCGGCGGTTTCATTCCAATGTGTTCCTCGTCCTCCAAGAACGTTTGAGGTGGTCTCGGTGCCATTTTCCCCGGTTTGCCTATGATCACGTCGCTGTTCGCTGTGATTACTTCGCCCGGGGAGATTGGAATTCCATCCGCCAGGCTGGATGCAACCTTGTGACGGGTCTCGGCGATGTAGTTGTGGTTGAGGTTCGCCAGATGCGTACCTTTGTGGAGATTATGCTTACTGTCAGTCGTGTTTGGTTTGATAAAATTCAACGCGAAAATTAATTTAATTTATTCTAATTATTTCGTTGTTCGATTGCGAGAGATTTCTTTAGAGTGATAATTAATTAAAAATAAAAATTGTCCTATTCTTTCCATTGGACTTCTCCTTTTATCACCCTGATATCGAGAGAATAATTTCTTGTCGCATAATTTTTTACTTTCTTACTGAACGATTAATGAAGCGTTCGCGCGTCTACGAAATCAATTACCTATGTTTTGACTCTCGGCAGCTTCGATGTCTCCGTCAGCGAACTCAGCGACAGGTATGTAAATTGGCGATCTTTGCGTAACCACTTCCTGCGTTTCCGCCTGTGGCATCGAATCGTTCCTTCGCGTTGCCGTTGTCTTTCCCTGTAGCAAACCGGCCATCGCCGTAATCACTGGCCCCAGAGCCGACAAACTATTGATTCCCAACGACCCAAGGCTTAGAAGGTTGCTCATTTGAAGATCGCTCGTATTCTGACTCGCTGGCTTTTTGTTTTGTCCGGACTCTGTAGAAACTGTTACGTTGTTCTCCTGCAACAACATCGTTTTCAGCAAATTATTCAACAGCTTAGGAATAATATAAAAATTATAAAGTCAAATATCACACAAATTTTATACTTTAAATATCAATTAGATACTACTGGATTAATCTGTTCGGTAGAGACTGAATCCCATTTCCAATAACAAGATTGTCTTTGATAAATAATTCAATAATCTAAAATCTCTTAATGGCCGCGAATTTTATATTACGAACATCAATTACTTGATTGATCAGTTCGGTAGGCTTCGAATTTGGCTCGTTAACGACTGGAGAAGGTTCGGTAGACGCGAAACTGGCGGAAATCGTGTCGTCTTTCTGAACATCGATGGAGGAAGTCGCTTCCGGGAAATTGGTGCTCGTAGTAGGATCGATCTGGTCCTCTTCGTCGAAGAAGATGATCGTTGATCCTGTAACAACGTTTTTCACGGGATCGGAATGATGAGCTGTTGTTAACAAAGCGTTCATGTAGCCAGCGTCTAGTAAGCTTGGTGCTATCGATTCTGTTACTACGTTCTCCACAATATGCGATCTCGAGGAAACTGTGGTAGACGTTTCTCCATCCGGCCCTGCCTGAAATTGAAAACGAAAATTTTATATCATTTTATACTAATCTACGATCATACAATCTATACATCAATAGCGCTGTTACATTAATATTGTATCAAAGTGTCTACGTTAACCATGAATAAATAATAAACAAGTCAAATATTTTAAATCTAAAAAAGTTCCTTAATTCAATTAAACTCCAAATCTTTGAAACCTGAGGATTATCACGTCCTCTAATTTGCATTTAAAAAATTACGAACTCACGCCTACTTTCTAACACATTGATTAATCAGTTACCTGAAGCAACGTTGTGAAATAGGTAAACGTGGTGAGATACGTCTTGGTGGCGAAGATTTGAATCGGTTCCGGTGTAGGATTCACCATCGCTGTCTTCGTGGTCTTTTTGACAGGCACTTTCTCCAGTACAACGTCCGTCGATGTAGCTACGTTTGTACGCACGACGGTGCTACCTTTCTCCAGGAAGGTATTATAATAAGTATAGGTAATGTAGTACGTCTTCATGACGTCTGTCATGTTCTCCTCTGTGCTGTCTAGCGCTGTTAACGTTGTCGTGACGCTGGTTGGACGAGGAGGTGGCGCTGACTCTGTTACTATTAGCTGAAAGAAACATCGCCGGTCGTTATTCATTGTTGCTAAACTATCTCCCCCCTCTTCTTTTCTATTTTTCTACAATATTTTCACAAACCTTAGAATAGAAAATATAACAGCAAGTTTCTGCGATTAAGGCACAGATAAAAATTTACAGTCATAATCTTGTTAATAAGATTGTGTTGTCAATCGAACGAAAATATCGACATATAAATCACTTTTCCACGAACCTGGGTAATGGTATCGCTGGTGGTTTCTATTCTAGTGCGGCCATCCTCCATGAAAGTCTTCTCCAGCATCCTGGTGCTGAGATACGTATTTGTTTCCGGTCGAGGCGCTTCTGACGGTTCGAGGATCATGTCCAAATAATGCTGTGGCGCAGTAACTGTATTTGTAATCACTTTCGTGCTGCTCTCCAATGCGTCGTTTATGTTTGAGTGATCGGTGTTTAACGTCAAGTAAGTGTAGGTGGTTTTGAACACTTCTGTGTGTAATGTTGGAGACGCTTCTAATGTTACCGCTGCGGTTTCAGAACCGGGCTTCCTGTGACGTTCTTCGGTCGCTGTGTTTGCTATCACCTAGATGAATTGATTGGTAATACAAATGAGAATTTTTATACCGAATACAGCATAATACAATACTATTCTCGTGGTCGACGAGAAAATGTTTAGAAATTCAGAAATGCTCTATCATTTTTTTGTCGTTAATTATGTATTGTGTATACAGGGCAATTGATTAGAACAGATTAGAACAGTCTCTGCGATGATAGATAAGATAACTCTAAATACACAATAAAGTGAATCTATTATATACTAAGAAAAGTTGAGATTAACCAAGATGAATCTATTACATTAAAAGAAATTGCAACCTAACAGAAAAGAAGAAAGGAAAAATTCTTTTATTCGAGATATTAGCGTTTGGAAACAAAAACAAATACACAAACAAAAAAAAAAAAAGAATTAAAATTAAAAAAAAAAAAACTGTCTCAGGTTCGGGAAATGAGGAAGCAGAAGTCAGAGTAGAATCGAAGAATTGCCAAAAATATGATATCCTACCTGTTGCTCCGTCGATACAATAGTTGTTCCATCTCTCGTAATGGTGGTGAGGTACGTAAAGGTGGTGGTGCACGTCTTGGTGACAAATTCATTCGGTTTATCTTGCGGAAGCATCATTACGACGGCATCGGACAACGTCAACGTAGGCTGTGGCATCGAGTTCTCCCATCGTAACGCCGGTGTTGGACCAGCCACGATCACTTCCACTCCGTTCGACATGACACGCGTAGCTAGATTTAACCTTCGACCTTCTTCATCTTTTCCTTCGTGTTCTCCTGCCGTTACAATTTCACCAATAGACGATTACAACGTGACAAAACGATCGCCAACCGTTTATTTTGCCAGTGTAAATTTATTTGTTATAGTTATCGGACTGCGAATTTTTATGCAAATTCACTTCGTTCGGTCTTGAAACGATGAATTTAAAAGACATAATCGCGGTAGAAAATTGTTTCACGTAGAAAGTATCATACATCAGATATGTTTCGTTACTACAATTTTCCATTTAAATATTTCTTATAAATGCATGAAAATCCACAGATCTATAATTAAGTCTGTTTACAATATTTAATATTTAATAACGTATATTTTAATTATAATTGTATATCTTTAAAATATTTGTTAAAATTATTTGCACACTAGAGACAAACGTATCTGAAATAAACGTGAAATAATTGAAAAGATTTACAAGAGTTTAACACGCGCGCCTGAATAATCGTGCTTCTCGCGACGAATCTGCTAACTGGCAACGGTTATTCAGGCGCCGGAGCGTAAACGATCACTATAGACGATTAAAACGTCTTTCGGAAGAAAACAAAAATATACAGAATAGACTACAGAAATGAAACAAACGATAGATTGTAGTATGTATGTACAAGATCAGACTTCATTTACAAATATGTACAGTTCACTCAGAGTTTTATTGTACAGAAAACAATTTAGATCGCCATATAGACAAGCCAATCAAAGTGAGACTCGGAGGAGCGTCTGTACAGTTTCGAACGTGCTGAACCGCACGAGAAAAAGAGATGTCATATTAGTCTAGAGGAGAATATTGCTTTTTACATCGATCAACCAGTGTCCTGAACGAATCGTTCCTCGAATATCAGTCGTTGGAAATGTAAAAAATATCTATCAAATTTGCCCGTTTAATTGGCAAAAATTCCTGTAAAACCCACAAATCTTTACTTTCAATTTCCACGCTGTATCCTCCCTACAAATCCAAAGATCTCCCAGACCAATTTAGCACGCTAATTATAAACTCATTAAAAAGTATCGAAGACACCCGGAGAGTGTGATTCCCGAGAGAAATCGTCGAGTGGAAAATTTTCAAAAAAAAAAAAAAAAAAAAAAAAAAAACGCCGGGATCAGTTCAGAACACCGGAGGACCGCGGATAGAAAAGGCTTGATCGCCTAGCCAGCGATCGTGATAGCTACTCACCAGCGGAGGGCACCGGGCTATACGCAGACGTGACGACATGCGTTGACGACTCCACGGTAGGAGTAACAGTCACCGTGACCGGCACCGTCAACGTAAGCGTCGTTACTCTCGGTCGCACGGTCGTCGACGACGTCACTTTCGTCTCCAGTCCGTTCAGTTGCGTCACCACGTACGTGTACGTTCTCAGTCTCGTCGATGTCACCACCGTCTCCGTATAATAAACGCTCGTGCTCGGTTCTAGATCCGGCGTTTCGGACCTGGTCTCGTGCTCCGCGTGAACCGGCCTCGACGGCAGGATCTCGGGGAAATCTGGCCTCGACAGGGACAAATAAAGATCGTCGGCCAGCCCTGCCTCGATCTCCTCGGGAGTGGGTGACGAGATCGACGTCGTCACCGAATCGACTCGTGACGTCGCCTCGAGAATTGTCGGGCTACTCGTCGAGTAGTCTGACAACGAGGTGTACTCGTCCCCTAGGGGGATCACGCTTGGGATCTCGGAGTCGTCCAAGTAGCTAAGGGTGCTGGACTCGTACGACGTCGATTGCGACGTTTCTAGAGGCAGAACGCTGGCAAAAGTGGGCAACTCATCGAAGAAGATGGTCGTGGCAGACGACAAAATGGACTCGGTAGCTGGTTTTATCGGCTCCACTGTTAGCTCATTCTCGCTTTCTTTAAGTTTTGACGTGGTTTCTGAAGATTGTTCGAGACTGGTGACGTCCATCGCGTCTCGGAAGGATATGTCGGTCTCTGGTTTCGAACTTGGGCTCAATTCTATGCTAGAATGGCTACCGGGAGATTGGGAATCGTCCTTATTAGGCTCTTCATTGATACTTTTCATTTGGGAGTCTTGAGATTCTGTCGATACTTCTGAAGTATATTCATTGTCAATTCGAGGAAAGTCCTCGGATTGGGTTTGATTGACTCGACCTTCGATGTCTCTTTCGAGAGAATCTTCAGAATCTTTTACCGAAGATTCTTTGGGATCGGCTTCCATTCTTGTGATATTCGATTTCATGTTACTTTCCAGGGAATCGTCGGTATCTTTCTGTGAAATTTCTTCAGGTGTAACAGTTGTAACGCGGGACTCGATATCTTTTTCGTACGATTCTTCCGACTCAGATTCCGATTCACCAGACGATGCAGGGTGTTCAGTACTACTATATTCTTCTTCTATTCTATCAGAAGCTGTTGTTGTCTTTGCTTCATCAGAAACACCAATCACCGTAGTTTCTTCCGTAAGTGTCGTGGTTTCTATCGCCTCTGTCGTTGCACGGTCTCTTTCTTCGTCCTCCTCCTGATCGTTTTTAATCTCAGGATGAACAGTCGTTCCGTCTTTTTCGGAGTTCTCTTCCAAACTCGTCTGTGCCGTAGTCGCTTCTTTTCCCTCTCCTACCAACCTTTCAGTTGTCAAAATCTCTTCTTCTTTCGAATCAATCGATTCCGTAGTCTCGTGATGAATTTCGTGATCCTCTTCTGACATTGGTCTCTCTTTCCCAGATAAATCATGAGTTTCAGACGTGCTCGAGGCGCTCTCTTCGGTCGTCGTCGAAACGTCTTTTCTCACACTTTCAGTCGTAGTGTCGGTATACTCGTCTTCGTATTCCTCGTATTCGTCGTCAGACTCGGGGAAGAAGAAATTGTCGGTGATAATGACCGGCGAACTCACGCTGCTCTCCTCCACAGTCATCTTGGACTCGGTCACCCGAGCGTTAAGCTCGTCCGACTTGTTATCAATTACGTTAGGAGGTTCTTTCAACTCTGGCGTAATTGTCGAACCGATATCTTCCTTACCTTCGATCTCAACTTTGTCAGGTTTGCTATCGATAACGTTAGGCGGTTCCTTCAACGCTGGCGTGACGGTCGAACTGACATTTTTCTTGTTCTTCTCTTCTTCGTCCGTATCGTCCTCCTCGTCGTCGTACTCAGAGGACGGCGCGGTGAAGAACCCGGTCGTGATTATGGCGAAACTAGGCGTAGGATGCACCGGTCTAACGGCGATCAGTTTCTTCCTAGTAATCCTGCCCCTTCTGTCGCTGCTTGTGGGCAAGACAGTGGTCGAGCCAATCTTTCTGCGCCTGGTAATAGTCACTTTGTGTTTCCCGGCGTCTGGTCTCGCACTGTCACCGGTCTTCGAATCAGCGTGGACGGTGCTGGCCAAGCCTAAGCTTCTCACTCGAGTCACCACGATTCTCCTCGGTGTGTGACTCGCCACGGTCAACTGATTCGTAGTGGAGTCCTCGCTGTTAGACGCGACAGGTCTCCTTCTAACTACCGTTACCTTGTGCTGTCTTCCGTTCTTTCTAACCACAGGCACGCGGATTCTAACTCGTTTTCGGGGCGTTTCCTCCAGGTAGTCTTCGTTACTCTCCGGAGTGAGACTTTGGGCGTTCTCTCTTTGCGATTTGCCGGCGGAGTCGCTGACTGGACGATAATGGTCGTTGACCTCCGGAGTCGGACTTCTAGGGTTCTCTCGAAGAGACTCGCTAGCGAATTCGCTGGCTAGTCGATAGTAAGCTTCGTTGATCCCTGGTGTCAAGCTTCTGGAGGCTTCTCTCTCTTGGGGAGACTCGTCGGGGAATTCGCTGGTCAGCCGATAGTAATCCTCGTTAATTTCCGGTACGTAACTTCTGGCGTTCTGTTGCAGCGATTTACTAGCGAATGCATTGGCCAGTCTGTAGTAGCCTTCGTTAATCTCCTTCGGCGTGAGACTCGGAGAATTCTCTTGGCGCGATTTGCCACCGAAGTCGCTGGTTAATCGGTAGTAGTCGTCGGGGAAGTAATCATCTGAAAAGGCGACGTGTCTCTCGCTTGCGTGCACGCACTCGTGATCCTTTCGCCACGACGAGTATACTTCGTGGAGCATGGGTGTGCGCGTGTGAGTGAAGAACGAAATTATAGGGCAACCGTGAATAACGAAAGGCAGGGGGGGGGTAGGGTAGGGTTTGATCTCTTTCGAGTGTTAGGCGAGTCATCCGGGCTGGGGTTAAACAACAAAGACAGATGATCATGGGTGTCAGACATATCCTACCCTTGATTCGTTTCGTGCACTTAGTAGAGCTGGGTGTTACCGATCTAACCGCGTCGACAAACACCGACAAAACACCAGAAACAGAGAAAGTACCATGCGTTGCGCTTGGATCTTGTCGCGTGTGGGCGCGCGTGCGGCGGATTCGAGGCTGTGTTAACGGAGGAGTGTATTCGAAGGATAAATGTAGAGGGAAGATGAAAAGAAGAAGTAGTCGGAGAGAGCGAGCAGGACGTGAGACGGGTTACGAAAAGAGCGTTGGATCTTTGTCGAACAACCGAAGCTGCGAACTTCCTTTTCCTTTCTGCCTTCTCTCGCGAAAGATCCTTCGAAAGAATTCGATCTGTGGTATATGACGTGTGTATCGTGATCGTTGTAGCAATTCCTGCAGGAGAACGCGCGCAAAATACGAACCAGGGTGAAGTTCGTCAAAGGTCATCAGCTTCGGTCTAGGTGGGTTTCTCTTTTTTCACGTTTGATGGATTTCGTTGATGGACTTAGATATATTAATTAATCGAACGATGACAATTAAGGATAGAAAGGAGGGAGGGGGAAGGATTATCTAATATGATACGTATATTTGGAGGTTAGGTGTGAATGGACGTGGAAATGTGCCGTCCTACGTCACCCACTACGCTCTCGAGACTCTGTGTCGGTGCGTGCGCGTCTAGCGAATCCTCGCTTCCCGCCAGAACCGTGACGTCTTCCGATCCCTCGTGCAACGACGGCGGGATCGAGGGTCGAACCTCGACGACCAAATCTTCCCCGGTGTCTCGCCGTCTGCGAGACGAGCTGACAGCCGTGTCGCTTACTTTCACGGTGCTCAGAACAGTGCTGAACTCGCCTGGCCTTCTCCCGGATACGTACAACGTCACTATGCTAGATTCTTCCTTGGCGGTGGTGGCAGTGTGATCCTCTTTCCTGTCGTTCGCTTTACCGCGACCGTGCTTCGACCTGGAAGACTTCTGATACTCTTGAACGTCGTCTTCCTCCTCGGAGTACTCGTAACTGTCCTGTTTATAATCCGAGTCAGCCGGCTGGTGCCTCCTCTCCACCTCTCCAGGCAGAGTGTTGCTCTGAGTGAAGGGAGGAGCAGCGAACAGAGGATCCAACAAGGGATTGCCGTTTTTCTGAGGCTGTTGAAGCAACAGTAACAACGAGTTCAAATTTGCTGCCGGCAACGCAGCGGTGGGCGTGACCACCACCGTGTCCGTGATGAACTCCGTCGCGGTCACCACGTCTGTCGAGGTATCCACCAGGGTGGTGAGAATCTCCTTGCCACGGAAAGTGAGTGGAATCACGGTACTCTGTTGCTTGGTGATGGTAGTTAGGTACGAGGTCGTGCGCGTGTTATACTGAGTAGACGGTGTACCTTGCGGCTGCAGCAACGGGTTCGCCTGACCTAACTGACCGAGGAGCAGCTGCGACAGAAGGATGTTGGCGAGTGGCGTGTTTCCAGGGAGAGAAGGTTGCACCGTGGAGACCACGTTCTCCACGGAGTAGACGGTGGTAGGTACGATTACGGATTGAGAGGCTCTGCGACCACCTAGAGTGGTCAGCGTGTACGAGACACGAGTGGTGGGTGTCTCGTGGAGCAGGAATCGGGTTACTTCGGTCTGACCTTGAGGATTCGTACCGGTCACCTCGCTAACGATCACCACCAACGGCCTGCCGTCGCCACCTGTCACTGTGCTGTACTGAGACGGTGCCAAAACCTCCGTACTAGCCTGAGCGGTAATTATGCTCCTGTGTTCCGTGATGCCATTGTTCACCACGGGTATAGTGACCTCCGTGGGCACGTAATGGGTCACTGTGATCGTTCCATCGTAGTCAGGATACACGGTTGGCGCCTCTCTGATATCTTCCAAAGACCCTCTCGACCTACTGGAACCTCTTCTGTTACCATTTCTGGATCTCGAGGAAGAGCGACTGGAAGGGGGCACGCGTCTCGAATTTCCATTCTCCGAAGATTTGTTCGAACCGTTTCGTAGTCGCAGAGACCTTACTCCCGAATTATTACCCGATCTTCCGTTCGTCCTCGAGTTTGAGGAACTAGGTCTTTTATAATTCGTCCTGCCAGACGTTCCATCTTTTTCTCTTAAAGTAAACTGCCTGCCATTGCTCGAAGTCGAAGAAGGTTTTATCCTGGTCGCACCGTTTCTATCTCCATTGTTCGACTGTTTAGATCTGTTTCTCTGATTGTTGCTCTGATTCAACTCCGAAGACTCTGCCGATATTTTCTCAGGATTATTGGACTTGGACGTTGGTCTAGTCGCTGTGAGAGATCGTCCACGATTGTTGTATCGAGCAATTGGTTTGGAATTGGACTTGGAAATCTCCTCTTTGCTAGACACACTGGTCTCGCTGGCGTCGAACTTCTCTTCAGATCTCGACGAATTCTGAGTCGGCCTTCTGAATCGATTGGTCAACGATCTCAACTGACTCGCTTGCCGACGTACTCTTCTCGATCTGTTGAACGGCCTGATCTGCACGGTCGGTTTAATAGACTTCCCAGATCGGCGATTGACGGTCGTTCTATCCTCACGTTCGGATCCTTCGTAATCGTTGTCGGTTATTTCTTCCACAGGCTCGTCTTCCAAATTCTCCTCCCCTTCTCCTTCCAGGTCCTCGCTTGGTTCTATCTGTTCTTCAGCGGGTAGTTCTTGCTTTCTTCCGAGTAGGCCTCGAGGCGGGAATAAACCCGTGCCGCCTTGTCTAGGTCTGGTCGATACCGGAGCGCTAGCTCTTCCGTTCGTCCTACTACCACTGGTTACTTTAGGAACGGTTGGCGGGGTGGTTCTGCTTAAGTTTCCATTTCTTCGCGTGGTCGTTGGTGGCCTAGGCGTGGTTCCGGTCCTTCCAGAGCTATTCAAATTAGGCCTGCGAAATCTGAGCAGTGGGTTCGTCGATCTTCTCGAGGATTCCGTGGTCGTCTGCAAAGGCGTCGTCACTGTCTCTCCTCCCTCTGCATCCTCTGTATAGGGTGTCTCCTCGGTCACCAATGTGGTCGTGGTAAATTCATTAGCATCGTTCTCCTGATCATCGTGTTTAGCCGTAGCCTGACCTCTCAACAAGGTAGACGAGGGTCTGATTGGCGGTCTGTATCTAGTAGAGGTTCCAGGGAAAGCCGAGCTAGCGCGTGACGCGGTCCTGGCCGAAGACCCTCTGATCGACGTAGGCCCCCTTCTGTTTCCTTGGAAAACGGAAGTTGGGGATACTCTAGACTGGGCTCTGCCTCTGATGCTTCCGGTTACAGTCGACGGACTAGAACTACTGACTACACTCGTCGAACCTCTCCTTCCCGAGAACCTCCTGGTGCCGGACTGATGCAACGTGGAAGAGTATGGGCCTATCGGTGAGGTGACTCGACCTCTGGAGGAAGCGAATCTGTTCCCCTTTCCGGCCAACGTCGCGGTTATCGTCGGTGTTATGTCTGTTCTGGTGATCGTTGTCGCACCTTGAACACCTTTTCTCTTCGGGTTGAACGTCGGCCTGTTCCTGGAAATGAACGGTCTGATCACCGGAGTGAAAGTCCTCTTTCTAGTAGAGAACGTCAGTCTGGATTTCTTCTTGGAACTCTGTCCATCTTCTCCCTCCTCGTCCTCCTCTTCGCCCTCTTCGTTTTGCTCCGAATCCTCATCCTGATCCGGGGACTCGGTCGTCGGATCTTCTGACAGGGAAGACTGAATCACTGCTGGCGAAGGCGAGATCGTTGGGATCTCGGTGGGTCTGTTTGGTGGCAAAGTCGAAGTAGGCGCGATAATCGCCGTCGGTGTTGCAGACAGAAAGCTGGAAGTGCTCTCTATGATCTGAGCATATCTTCCCTCGATACTAGTGCCGATCACCTTCGACTGATAGAACGTGGTGGTGCCGTTATT
The DNA here is from genome assembly GCA_010645135.1 of Tetragonula clypearis. Classification (NCBI taxonomy): domain Eukaryota; kingdom Metazoa; phylum Arthropoda; class Insecta; order Hymenoptera; family Apidae; genus Tetragonula; species Tetragonula clypearis. The sequence continues at coordinate 7,669 of WIUT01002055.1, read as the reverse complement.
CTCGATTTGACCTTGGATTAGCCTCACCAGACCAGTCCTGTGACCCTGAGTAGGCAAAACAGTAGCTTTCCTCTCCTCGTTTATCTTCGTGCTCGAGGTGCTCTCGATTACCTTCGCGTAAAGCCCGTCGAACAGAGTTCCAATTTGCTTCGTGGTGAAGTAAATCGTGGTGATCTCGTCGGCGTCTATCACGCTGCCCTTGTTCATCGATAGAACTCCCGTTGGCAAGACGGGAGTAGCCGCGGACGATGGCAAAGGCGGCGTCTCTACTCTCGTCGAGCTTTCAACGACCTGGGCGTACAGTCCGTCTATGTAAGTACCATGAACGTCAGTCATAAAGTGAGTAGTGGTTCCATCGTTGACCCGACTGGACCTGATCGTCGAGATTAAACCAACTTTCGGGAGACTTTCACTGGTCTTCGAGGAGGTGGCTGGCTTCTCCTCAGTGGCTAAAGTTTGCTTGTACACTGGCCCGTCGACCGCTCTTCCGGTTGCCACTTGCTGAGTCGCCACTTGTCGCGTTGCAGCGACATCAGGAATAGAGACACTGGTAACGGTCTCCAACCTGCTATTCAGAATGGTTTCATTGCCGATGTAGGAAGTGGTAAAGTACGTGTAAGTTGTATAATAGGTGGTAGGTTCAGGTGTGATCGCAGTAGGTTCTAAAACATTCTCGGAGGCTGGAGCAGCAATATCTTTGGAGCTCGTTGTCTCGGGTTCTTCAGCTTTCTCAATGGGAACCACGATCGAAGGAGTCACCTCGTTGTCAGCGGTAATTTTCGACTGTTTCTCGTTGGAAGGACTGTCTTCGCCGTACGACGACGTCGTTGGCCTGTAAGTCATAATCACGCCTAACTCCACGGTAGGCGTAGGCGCTACTCCTGGTGTGATGACGTTGCTCACGGTTTCCTCTCGACTGGTGGTGACAGTATCGCCACCTCTGTAGAACGTGGTCCAGTATGTAAACGTCGTGAAGTAGGTAACCGGTAAGGTGCTAGTTTCTACAGGTACCACGGCAGTTGGCCTGATCGTCTCTGTGACTACGTTCGTAACAGTCTCCAGACGACTGACCACGTTAGACTCGTCGCCTTTGTACATCGTTGTGAAGTAAGTGAAGGTGGTGTAACTCGTCTGAAGCAGAAGAGTCGGAGCTGGTTCTACATCGTGATGATTGGATTCCGAAAGTTCCTGATCCTCGGGAACCGCGTTTCTCTTATCCATCACGTCTAGAACAGTGCCACCTCCCGAACTGGAAGAAGATACCACGTCTGTGACCATGGATCCCAAGACTTCGCCTTCCATTGGTGGGTTTGGCGTCACTTGAGCGTTCACCTCGAAACCTTGGAACAAGCTTTCCGTAGCCGATTTTTCCTTCAAGGTATTTGGATGCTCTGTCGTGGTATCAGGTGCATTCGTAGTTGCCTCAGCTGTGCTAGTTCCTTGCTGTTGCACCTTCTTGGCAAGAAGGAGAGCTTCCTCCTGAGATTTCTGTCTCTGAAGGGCTTCCAGGTAGGCCAGGATCTCCGGCGGAACAGCTGGTTTGTTGGCTGATTCAGCTTTGCTTGTCTCTTGGACAACAGGCACCACAGCTGTTGGTCGAATAGTCTGGGTAACCACGTTGGAGAACACCTCTGTCCTCGTCTCAATCTCCGTTTCGTCGTCGACAAAAATGGTGGTGAAGTACGTGTAAGTTGTGTAATAAGTCTTAATCTGTTCCTTCACTCGTTGAGTGGGCAAGGCAGGAGTTGGACTCGGTTCAATTTCAGGCTTCGAGTCTTCGAGCTCTTTGACAGTTATTCCCGACTCTGTCGGGATATTTTGATCGGTGGTTGTGTCCTGTTCCTGCAACGTGGTGAGAGTATCCTCTGTCGTTTGTTCCACCTCCGTCGTTGGATACCTTTCAGTTCTCTCGTCCCGTTCAACGGTAGTCGAAGGCAACGTTCTATCCGAAATTTTGGTTGGCGATATCAAACCAGACTCATCCTTTTCGAACAGTCCCGCAACCACTGCGGACACCCCATTAGGCCCAACAGTCTGAGTGATCACGTTCGTTTCAACGACTTCTCTGCTAGAAATGCTCGAAGTGCTTTCCTGGAAGTACGTTGTCAAATACGTATACGTAGTGTACAGCGTCTTGAATATCAGCTCTATCTCTTCGTCTTGTTTCGTCGTCTGCTCTTCCTCCACGGCAGTATTCGAACTGGGTTTCGTCGTCGCAGGCTCAGTCGTAGGAACAATCGGAGACGCAGTCTCGCTCGGCAGAATCAACTCCGTCAGATACGTGACATCAGAGGACACCACTTCGTTAGAAATAACGGAAGTCGTGGTGTGATCGCCTTTAGGCACGAAGAAGGTGGTGAAATAGGTGAACGTTTTGTACACTGTCGAAGGAAGCAACCTAGTAGCCAAAGTGAGCTTTCCTTCCTTATTCTCAAACTCTTGTCCCTTATCCCGACGTCCAAGATCATTCTTCGAGCCACCACCCTTGATACTACGGCCTTGAGGATCTCCAGGGACGATGTCGTTCGGAATTTCATCTTCTAACGTTGAAGCAGCCGACTCTGTGGTGCCGAGGACTCTCCTAGCGCTCTCCAAAATGTCTTTCAACGTCGTTAGCACACTGTCGGTGGTGTCTTTCATCGGGGTGGTCAATTCGTTCATCTCCGGAGGAGCTTCCTCGCTGGAAGTAACTGCTCTCGGTGTAGTACCGGCCATTGTTTCCACCGTGGTGTCTTGTTCCAGCTCATCGGTAGCAATCGTTCCATAATCCACAGTAGTGTCGTCGCTTTCATAAGTCGCAGTGGCCTCGTCGGGGAAGAAGTACACGTTGGACGACGTGTGTATGATCTGAGCGTAGTTTGTACCAATGTAGGTCCCATAAATTAGACTCTTATAGTGAGTAGTAGTGCCATCCTGAGAGGTGGTCGAGTCTAAAGTTTTCAAGAGTCCCGTGGGTTTCAGAGAGCCGGTCTCGAGGTCTGGTATTAAAAGAAGAGGCTCCGTGGACGCTGTGGTGGACTCTTCGAAATCTTCAGCGACGCTAGGCTGAATGTTGGCTCTGTTAATGGCGTCTAATAGAGGATCGCCTGTTTCGCTCTTCGGATCAGACTTGCGTCCGGGCTGATGCTTGGTCCTCTCTTGACCAGTGACCACGCTGGTTGGCCTGATCTTTACTATCGCGACTCCGTCATTAGGCCTCAAGGTCGCGTCCCCCTTGATCGTGGTTGCCGGACGACCGACAGGAGCCGGCGAAGTGCTTGGAGAAAAAACTATAACAGTTTCGCCCACGGTCGTGGTGAATTCCGCGAAACCATGGTACGTTACGGTAGCCAGTGGCCTCATATCCAGTCTCTTCGGTGTAGCAACCTTCGGCTGAGGCTTGAAGATTTTCGGCACTCGTGGTCTGAAGCTCTTCGACGGCTGATCGTCTTCCAAACTGTCGAAATTGTTCGCGACGTACTCGTGAGTGACGGTGTACGTAGGAAGATTGTCCGCTGGTCTAACCTTGGCAGGTTTGAACCTCTGCGAGTCCGAGCCCAATTCTCTCCTGTTAAATATATCATTCTCCCTGGATATCTCGTCCAATTTCGTCGAAGACTTCCTTCCGCTGTTCTGACTCTCCGAGTCGTTCTCCCGAGCTTCTTCCTCGAGTTTCGATTCCTCGATATCCTTCAACGCTTTGATCGGTGCATTGTCCAAAGCCACTTTCAGTTGCCAGTCGTCGTCGACTGTTCTCGAGGGATAAACCACGTAAGGCGTGGGCGAGTCTGGCGTTGGTTCCTTGTCGTAGAACACCCTGCTGGACGTGGAGAGTATTCTAGCGTAGAGACGACCATTATCCAACGTGGTGCCGAGCACCTGAGTGGCAAACTCAGTGCTGGCGCCATCTTGCACGAAGGTTCGCGCGGTTTTCGTTAGCAGACCGACCGGTGGGATGGATTTGCCGGGTCGAGCCGAGACTAGGAGGACCGTGGTTACACCTGGGGCCGATCATCGAGCATGGAACGAGTCGGGTGGAGTTCGGGATCGTTCAGAATTACACCGGGGACAATCGCCGCACGAGGAGCACGTGTTACAATCGTCGATTATGCACGCGGAAGCAAAACAAAGAGATCGTCCAAGTATATACGTTCGAGTCGTGTTCGACAGTCGCAATTAAGTCGTCAGTATTAATCGGTTTTTGGTTCGGCCAATCGTTCGTCCATACGTGTACATATATATGTACATATACATGTACATATATATATATATATATATATATATATATAGAACATATATAGAAATATATTAATTTTTTTGTTTGTTTTTCGATTATTTGTAATTTTTAGTTTTAGACATATAATGTAGGTCGTCGGAGAGACGGAGTGGCGGGCGGACGTTGGAGGCAGACGGCATCCAGTTGTTGAGAAGAGTTGAAGAGGCGAGGAGCAGGCGGGAGCAGTAACAGAAACAGAAAAAAAAGAGACAGACGATCTTAGTGGACGAGTCATCCTGTTGGTATTATAAGCCTATAGAGAGCAGAACCTGCTACGTCCCCGTTTTCTCTCTACCTTCTGCCCACGAGTATCGATTTCCGATCGTCGCACTGTTCACGGGCCCGAGTCACTTCGTTTCGTTTCGTTTCGTTTCGTTTCGTTTCGTTTCGTTTCGTTTCGTTTCGTTTCGTTTCGTTTAGTTTCGTTTCGTTTCGTTTCGTTCCGTTTCGTTCCGTTTCGTTTCTACCCGCGTCTGCATTACATCACGTGGCTAATTAAGCCCTCATTATTCTCCGTGAATTATGGCAGTAATTCACCGACTTTCTCTCACTACGGCACGCCGGCACGCAAACAACGAGCAAGCCTCGCGAGGATCCACCCGTTGAATTTCAAATGAACGTCCATTTCAGGCGATTATAAAGAACCACGTTTCTTTCCTTCTCCCTTCTCTCTCTCTCTCTCTCTCTCTCTATGACTGGCTACTCTTTATGGCGGCGATACTACTTCGAACCAGCGATATAAAATACCGCGCCGCGTGTAACTGCTAATTTATTCGATTTCGGGAATACGCGGGCCGGTTCGCCCCGTAACGTCAAACGTAACAACTTGCTGACAACCGCAAATGAATCGCCAGTAGTTACGTCATTAAAGGCCTAGAAATTCGATTTACTTCGTTAGCGTCGCTGATTATGTTAAACGAGGCGCGGCAGGACGGATGAAAAACAGCGGCTAATCGTCAAGCAAAATTTCGACGTTCGTTCGTCCGCTTGAAACGTGACGTTTCAACATCGAGCCGACTAAGGGTTGATGAATACGAACGTCTTCCAGTTTTTTTCTTTTTTTTTTCCTTCTTTTTTTCGAAAAGTCATCGCACGAAAATTATTCACTTTTCTAAATATATATTGGTATCAATATGCAATTGTAATTAAGTATATATATATTAATACTATATCTAAATATAATACATTGCAAATGTATAGTAATGTTAATGTACAATTATAATTAAGTATGTTTCTAAATATATATCAATATCAACACACAGTTATAATCAAGTACGTATTAAATCTAAATATTTATGTGTAATATATTTTTCTTAAATATACATTAATATATATTTTAATATACATTTTCAATTAATATATATCTTTCGCAACAAAGTGTGTCGTCAGAACAGTAGATGATATTTGTAACAAAAAAAAATCCTACATGGTAATTTGATGTGTATAGTTAACTTTCATATGTTGTTGATATTATACCTACATATTATGCCACAAATGTTAAAAGATCCTTATAGGCATAACTAACTTTGAACATGTCCAAGACGAATGATCGTAACATTTCTCCAAAACTGGAGCAATTGAGATTGTTGAAATTATTCGTTCACGTGAACACAGAATCAGTGTGAATCTTACACGCTTACAATTTGTTTATCGATGAAAGAACTCGCTAATTCTGGGTCGTTCGTGCCCAGAGAGTAACAAACTATAACAAAAAACGAAACTCTTGAATTTCTCCGAATTTTCGAATTTTCAATTTGTTTCGTTAATTTTGAAACTTATTCATCTTGTGCCTTCGAATGTATGACTCGAGAATCGATTGTACATTAAAATTCGGAGATTTCAGCGAGTATCTCCGAATGTTTTCAGATCTTTCAAAAGCCGAGAAGAGTGTAAAGCAATTAGTCGCAGTTATAGACGAGCCAAATTCCCCGCGAAAGCTGGTGAAAAATAAAATTCCCCCGCGGAGAGTTGGACCATTCATCTTTTCGTCGTATCGATCTTCTTACCATTAATTCGATACCAAGGCGAAAGTTAAGTTGACGAAAAAAAAAAAAAAAGAAAGAAAAAGAAATAGAAAATAAAACGTGAATCAGAGATAAGGATTGTCGAACAAAATGCCAACATTAATTCATCCTCGAATCGCGCTGACGATTGCAAATGAATCACGAGTGAAACAAATCACGTCGTTGAAGGCCTGGCTTCGCTTGCTTCGTCATCATCGATTATGTTAATCGGCTCCGAGAAGATGGGAGTGAAAAAAAAGAAGGAAAAAATGAAGAAGAAGAAGAAGAAGAAGAAGAAGAAAGTAACGGTTGTTAATAAAATGTGTCCGGAAAGATCGGACGCGTCACGAATCCTCGGCGATTCCCACAGATACCGGCATAATTAACCCACGCCGTCGATAACGAAGAATTACGAGATACTTTCCATTTCCGAACAACACAATCTCTGCCTTCCTCTGTCGGGAATTTCTTCAGCGTTAATGGTGTTATAAATTCGAAACGACGGATTTTTCGTCCCGGAACGTAACACGGAATGAATCATTTTACGCTCACGAGGAACGCAATCGTAAAACCGGCGACTTTTACGCTCGCTTTCGACAAATAAAGGAACGAAACGACGGCGGCCGGCTGAGAAACTGAGAAATGGGTGTTTAAACGACGGATCTGAATTTTAATCGAGCCTGTCTCAACATCGTTTGCACTTTCGACGTTTACGCCGAGTTATATGTACACACACACACACACGCACGCACATATCCTTCAGTTTATTATATTTATAAATTTCAGTTTAATTAAATTTTTATATCGTTATCATTAATTATTTTTCTCAGTAATTATTGATTTATTTCATCACGAATTAATACATTAATAAATTTGTTCATTTCAATACTATATAGTGAATTTTCATTATCTAAATATTATAAAAAATTTATTTCGAATATTATAATTCTTTTAAGATCAATACTATATTTAATACTTATAAATTTTTTTTAGGTTATTTCCATATATTTATTCCACTAACTAGACATTTATTATTTAATCTGTCTATATCATTATCTTTATGAGCTAGGTTCTTTTTATTTTCACTATATAAATATCCAATAAAATTTTTTATACATTTGGTCCCCTATAATTCTCCAAAATTATTAATACATTTTATAGTAATTATTGAACTAATTAGATATATTCTAATTAGTTCTAATTAGATAATTCGTCCATTAACTTTACCAATTCAGACGTATTATTACTTGATAATATTTAGGTTAAAAGTTTTTCATATATACATATATACATATATACATATATATATAATTATACAGTTGAGCCACTGTAATCACGCGTTAATTAGCCGATTTTATTCTATACATTCTATATATATATATAGAATATATAGAATATATAGAATATATAT
>WIUT01002054.1:0-25853 GCA_010645135.1 Tetragonula clypearis | reverse complement strand
AAAATTACGTTTTAATTTATTCGGATTTAATAAAACAACAATCAATTATTTACTGCAATATACAAATGACGAATTTTCGTTAATTACACATGTTTGTATGACATTTTTTATTTCATTCTTCCCGCAGAGTACGTACAGAAACTTATATTTAATTAGTAATTAATAATCGAAGGAAATGATTATCCGTCAGAAGGCGAAGAAGTAATTTCTCCGTGATTTCGCGGAGAAATTTTCAAACACCACATATTTCCTTATCCAGGCAAGATGCTAACGAGTAGAATGAATCTTTCATCGCCAGACGCACGATCAACGGAGAGAAACAACGGCACTTGAACGAAAGGAAACCGTGTAATATCCGTAGCAAGAGTTGATGGGATCGGCATCGCGAATCCTCCGAAGCTCGTTTCGATCGATTATGTTCCAGCAAGCATCAGAGGAACGTTTCATCTTCGAAGTATGTAACAGCAACGTCGAACTGAACCGTGTCAATTGACGAAATCACAATCGAATACAGATTGGAGAAAATAATAACAGCCCATACAACAAGCTGTTTCTAAAATCATGGTTTCACGATCGGCCAGAGTGTGAAAATAAGAGTGAAAGGGAAATAATGAAATCTTGAAAGTACGTTTTCGTTTACGTTTTCGAGGGAATCGAGTTTGAAAAATTGTTTCAGGTATATATTTAGAATTCAGTTGATTCTAGACGCGACAAAAAAGAATAATCGACAGGAGAAGAGTTTGGAAATTAAAAAATCAGAAAATTTTTCGTTCTATTTATTTTCTCACTTATTTCTGAACGTCAGATACTCTCCTATTGATTATTCTTTTTCTGTCACGTTTAGAATTAATTCTCACTCTGAGAGAATTTTATCCCATTCTTCGACTTATTTTCACACGACTTCGACACCACTCTATATAGATATAATTTTCTGTACTCGTGTATATTTGTGTTTGTCGAAAGGAACGAAAGTTTTCAGCTGCAACGGGCAAGGGACCCTTGATAAATGTTAACGCGAGGAACGGAACTAATTCGTGCGAGGTAGGCAGCGTTGAAATCGCGTTCGACGCGCGTGTTAAACGGTTCGTAATGAAGCGGTCATAACGCCGACAGCAACGACACGAGTACATAAACGTATGTATAGCTTCTACTGCTCTCGATGCGTGAGGAAAAATTGAAGCTAGAGAGGACCGTTCGTCTTTTTCCATTATTACCGGGCGACGTTGCCTCACGGCTGGCCATAGAAAGTGATGCTGCCTCTAATTTATGAGCCGATCATCGCCGTGGACAAGGGTCAATTAACCTCGATCACCGGTTTAGAAACCTGTTCAGTTTGTACGACACTTGTTCGACTTTTCTACCCGCTTCGACTGCCGCCGATCTCACGGACCCGTTTCGCCGATCCTGGTGTTTGTTTGCCACGGTGTTTGTTTGTCACGACACGGCCGTATAATGGAAATGATTTCGAATAGTTGAAAAAAAACGTATTACGCAAGCGGTAATAACGCGACTCGTTGCCCAATTGACTTGAGAATTTATAAGTTGTAACGAGGACCTCGCGTGAAAACATCAAATTCGCGTGTAACTGACGTTGCTGATACTTGTATAATGGTGACCGTATCGAATATCGCTATTCGATGAATCAATTTTACTCTTTGACTTGTGAAAAAATTCAGCCCATTTTCTTCATTCGTATCGAGAAAATTATATGCTATAATTGATCGGAGATTATAGACGGAAAATTCGTAAAAGACACTCTCAATTTGTATAAATTCCCTCGCGTCTTATTCGACGCGTTCGACGTTGATGTAAATTATATTGTGAAATGTACCGTCTGCACTTGTACCATTACTTCAGTGTGTACGACGCTTTACGAATGTTGCTTTTTCCGAAGAGACAAAATGACCTACTTCTGCGCGAAGGAACTATGAAACTTCCAAATTCAGGACACAACCTATTCACCTGTGATTAAACATTTTGGTACGGCTTTCTCTTTGACAGATTGTCAAAACACTTAATTTTTCACCCCGGTGCGAACGAGGCTAAGTTCCCATCCATCAAAAACTTTCGAACTGCCAAACGGTCTACGGTGAAACACACCAGAGAGGTCGGTTTCACGAAACCGAATAAAAAATAAGAAAAATTCCCCATTGTTTCAAGCTCATCAATCATTAACCGCATGCTTGCAGCGGGATCTACAGGGTCTAGCAATTTTACAGCTGTTACAAGTGCCGGATCGGCTTATTTTTCCCATCGATTTCTCTTTTCCGTGCGATAACATTTTCATTTCACGTCGTATCAATCGTCCTCTGTTGTCTTTAGAGGAACGTATATTATACCGTGCGCGTTTATCTAACCCCTTCAGTGATAGAACCGTACGTTTTACGGAGCAAATAGAATCGATACGAATTTATTTATTATTATTTATATGAACGTCGAATCTACAACTTCTTTCGTCTACCATTTTTTTTAGAAGAAAATTCCATTTGCGCATTTTTGACGTTTCATGGCCAACAGCGAGGAATCAAAGAGTACAACAAATCTATATTTAGAACAGTAGTAGTCCCAATCTCTTTTTTGGCCATAGCCCACTCCTGTGACACGTTGTTCAAAAAGTGAATTTTTGACATGGAGAAAACCTAAAAGACTCCTTTAATTAGGGAGCAGTTGGTGGTGTTTTTTGCACGCAACGCGCAAAAGTTAAATTTTCATTCAAGGAAACGCCTTTATGGAGCGTGGATCACACGGATTTAATTATATTCATTTCTCACTGCTGACACTTTCAGAAATAGCTCCTCGAGACCGAACGAATCGATCGGATTCGAGGAAAATTCGAGGACAGCTCGACTCGTCTGAAGACTCGCGTTCGATAGCGAGCACGAACGAACGAAGGCACCGCGTCACCTTCGACGTATCGAAGCGATCTATCAAGCGAGCGAGCAAGTAAGCTCGGCCGTTAATGAAAAGCTTGATTAAACCTACTCGCGGCCAAGTCGAAGATACACCGAGACGCTGATACGCGGCGTCTGTCATTAATCAAACCGACGAATAGTTCTTCGATGCACGCGTTTCCTTTTAAAGAGACCCATCGAACTCCCGATGAAACTGAAAAATTGCCTCCGTCTCGTTCCAATCGTCTTCGCCTCTCGCGTCTTTCACTCGTGAATTTTTCTTTACTTTCCTTCCTTTCCTCCTGCCGGCACAAAGGAACATTAAATATTCGTGCGCTCTGTACCTTCCATCCTGTATTCCGAATTCGACACTCTTTTGACCGTTTTCCTTTAATGTTTGCTAGATCAGCACGTGCGGGAATTTTTTTTACCATGCAAAAATCAAGATTCAAAATTATCCGTAATTTGCACTCGAATATAGTAGTTTTTCATTACAAAACAAATGTTCGGGAAAATTTGTTAACATTTACTTGGAAAAATTTATAAAAATACGGTTTTTTAAATGTATCGTCCAAACAGAGGTTTTTTTTTTGCAAAATGGTACCATTCCTCGTAAAATAGAAAAACACTAATTTCATCAGTTTAGAAGACGAAAACGGTATCTCCGATAATTTTCGAGATATTCGACAAAATATATTTCCGTGCCCCTGACTTTGAGGGTAGTTTTCACCCCTTCAACGTTAAAATGGTCGATAAAAAAAAATACGAGAGTCAAACTACATTTCTGCCAAGTTCCGTGTAAAATCGGCATGTTCTCTGTCAGAAGCACTCACAAGGTCAAGATGATTCCTGGCATCGATCGTTTCATCGATGTTTTAATTTTTAGATGACCTATGCGTCGGGATCTCTATAGTTTTCATCGAAGAAGAATCGTTAAAAATTTCATCGCGTGAAAACTTCGTTGCAATAAGCAACATTTGTGTAAATCGTTGAAAATTCCGCGACGCACGTATAGACATCTCTACATCGAACGCGAAGTAAAGTAAACTCTATGTAAGTAAAAATGATCACTGTCGATTAGACAAGACCAGCTGTAAAATTAAATACACTTTGGAAATAGCCAGAAGCCAAAATCGACAGTACAGTCACGAACAAGTCTTTTTCATTTATACTTTATTCCGTCACGGGAATAACCTCTTCGTTTCGTAGCTTCTTTTAGCTGATTTCGGGCTCGGAATTATCTCGAACTAACTGTAAATTCAATTTGCACGAGGTTACGATCGACGCGCAGGTTGATTCAATGGCGCTATCGCGCGACGGTATCGATTGCGATCCCTGCTGCGAGGATCGACGCCACTTCAACGTCCAGAGAGATCTCGAGAGATCTCGGCCGGTTCGCTCGAATCAATCATGCCACCTAGCGGATGGATTTCGTTCGTCCGTTGTTCGTAACGAAAATTGCCTCGTTCTCGCGTCCGGCGGATAGAATTCTATTAATACGGGGGATTTCTTGGAAATTTAATCGCCCGTTTAAAACTTGAGAGCGACTCGAGAATTTCATTAACAGTCTCTGTCCAATTAAATTTCCAACGCTTCGCGGGCTTCCTTGGAAATTTCATCCTCGTCTTTCAAATACATTTTTGATTGTACATGTATTTTCAAATACATTTTTGAAGAACACCGAGTCGTTAGAGACTCGACAGAGTCGATAGAATTTCGTCCGATTGACCTCGTCTGGACTTTGTCCCTTCGAATCGCGTGATTTTACAAAAATTCGTGGGAATTTCAAACTCGTGGAAATATTCCTGCGATATATATCTCAATATGTAATTCTTCCTGTACCGTCCAAATTTAGTTTCGTTGTAACATGTAACAAATGAAGATCGTGATAAATACCGACGAATCTTCGTATAAATGAAGAAAAAAAAGATTGATCTATATTTTTCAGTCTGAAACTCATGTTGTAGCTCGTTTTAATGACTCGTCAATATATCTATGTATTACATTAGACAGATAATTAATAATCAAAACATTTGAAAGTAATCAAGTAGAGAAATATAACAATCGTCATTCCGTCTTACTAAATGTCGTAATAAATTCCTAGTTTACATTTACACTGCAGCATGATGTTAGTAATCTTGAAAAAAGAAAAAAAATATCCGAAACCTGATTATATTACACGATTTACAAATAAACTTCCGACAAACGGAAACATCTCGCAACGAAAGGAAAGCTTCGCGAAAAAAAAAAAAGCAAGATCAAAGGCTCGACGAATTGGTGTGAATTTGGAGCGGGAATAACGCAACGCGGATAAACGAAATTTCTCTCATATAATTTTCAAGGATAATAACAATCGGTGTATGATCGCGAGCACGAACGATGGCTGTTACAGAACCTGCGTCAGCGAACGCATCAGGGAGGAGAAATTAGCGGCCTTTAAACGGTAGAATGATAGATACATTGGAGTGCAGATTAGTCACCGATAAGAATCCGATGGACAACGCCGCGTGATAGTTACATTCCCGTTGTCCCGCGTTAAGTCAGCTGCTGGCTTCGGGCGCACAATGCAACACCCGTGTCAGGACAATGGGAAGCTCGTGCTCGATGATTAATCGCCAGGCTGGTTATAATAACCGGCGAACCCGCGGCCGGGACAAGTAACTAGGGTTTTATTGCGATAGGATCGAAAGCCGAGGAGGCTTCATCGCTACGGAACCAGAGACGTTCCACGGACCAATATTCGTAATTAAATGCACTGTTTGTCCGTTTGTTCCTTGCCACTCTGCCATTTTTACTTCTTCTTTTTTTTTCTGTAAGTAACGTTCATTCTGCCTTCTCTAGTTCAGAAGAAGGATCATCACTTATCGTTCGATTTAAGACATATAGCGTAATGTGCAATTCTAGTAATTTTGTATCCTTCGTATTTTTTAGAAATATGTATTCAACGTTAAAACGCTGCTCGCTAAAAAGATCGCGATCGAAAGTCGCGCAACTTCTCGCGAGGAGGGCAAATTTCCACAAAAGTCGAATGGTTTAATAATTTTCTTTCTTCACAGTAGCTCAAAAAAGAAAAAAAAGAAAAAGAAAATACGCACGATTTTAGTCTACCAAGCAATGTATATATTCAATATTTAATATTTAATATTTATTATTCAATATTTTCTCTAGATTCGCAATTTTTTCTCTACCGAGCAGTGTGTATAATTAATACTTTACACAACATTTAATATATTTATATATATTTGTTTAATAAATATTTAAATGTATTCGCTCAATATATTTGATATTTAATTGAAAGTGTGTTTCACAATTCCTTACGTTTCACTAAGAGACTGTTAATCTTCCACGGGAGTCATTGTCACCGCAATTAAGGCAAATAACCACCTTGTGTAAGAGAATTCCGCGGACGTTTCTCCGATCACTCCGGTTATATCCGTGCAATCACCGAACAGGAAGAAAACGGTCGCTAAAAGCGCGCGAGCCGAGCTTTCACATAAATATCAGCTTGATAAATGCCGCGGCCGCGTTACGGACGGAGGATATTAGAATGGAATCGCGATGCCGATTGTAGGCGTGCATCTGGTTGAGATTAAATGCAATCCCAATCAAGACGATTCACAAGCACTTCCGTGTCAGACGATGGGAACATCGCGATCATTTTAACGGCCGACTTTCCTTTAATTGTCTTTCGCAATCAACGCTCGGATTGAACGCTCGAATCTGAGGTTACACCTCAAGCAGAGAATGTAACCTCAGGTTGATGAAAACCAATCTATCTTCAAATTTCAAACGATCGATACGTAACTTTCGAGTTTACAAAACACTAAGAATTGCGGAAGGATGACGATTCTCCGATTCGTTTATTTGATTTTTTTTCGCCTCCATTTAATCTGATTGTTGGAACGCTAGTCGAAATGATATTCTCGTTGCAAGTGTAATATTCTTTGCATCCACGGACGATGCAATTTTGATGCTGATTCTCATATTTATTTCTCCGAAGAAATTCGAAGGACTTGAACGAAGATTTCTTGGAAATTTTGTTACACAATTTTAGGATTGTGTTATACCAGGCACGCGATAAACTTCGCAACTTTGCAATTCTGATATGCTGAAACTTGATCTGAAATGATCGAAGCTGCCTATGTTGAAGGATATCAATTTTAGAGTGAAATGCCACAGGGTTTTGCTTTAATGCCCCGTCGAACAATGGAAAATAAATTTATCGTGAACGACAAATGTGAGAGAAGTGAAATGGAAAGTCTCGTCTATTAACCGGGGAAAGTGCAAACATCGGGATAATACACAAACGAAATTACGGCCAATTACACGTACACGAACGCAGCATTGTGACGGTGTCGCGATTCATTTAAGTATCCCTATTTTTCTTATTCTAGCTCTAACAAAAATTATCACTGCTCGGTATTTCCTTCTCTTTCTTCTTTTTTGCCTTGTATTCTTCCGAGTACGTATTTTTCTTTCGTCCTTTGTTCTTTCTTCATTTTGCCCATCCTTCGTTCTTTCCTTCTCATTTGTCTTCGCCTTTTTCCCTATTATTTATTCTTTTTATACTCTTCCGTTCTTCACCATTACTACAGGTCTCTGCACAATTCTTGCGAGTTAAGATACTTTAGACATTTCATACATTTCTGTACAATTTCAAATATCGCACATCCACGTTATCCATTCGTCATCTTCTTTCTCTCCTTTTCTTCTCTCACCCTTTGTACTTCCCCTTTCTTCGTGTTTCTCGTCATCGAAATATTCACAAATTGATCACAATGATTTTCCAACGAGATTCGAATCCATCGTTCTCAACCATCCGTAAATATTTCACTGCTGGTCAAAGGCGAACGGTGGAAAGGAGACGAAATGGTTGGCCAAGAGAGCCAGACTCTCGTCAGTTATTAAATCGCAATTGCAATTGTGATTGATAACGACGAAATTTTAAATGCACGCCATTGTCCCGATCGTTATTAGCGACCACGGCACAGCTCGTACATCACCGTGTATTGATCGTACTCACGACTCGCGCGATTTTTTCCCCCTTACCCCTCGCTCTTGTGCATTTCCGCGTTTAGCCGAGCGCAAATAGAGATATCTAGGCACGCTGCCATTACAGGAGACGCCTGGTGTTGCGAAACGACAATATTTTAACCTCTCTCGAAGAATATTGGCTCACCTATGCCCATTAACACAAGTGTTATTTAACACGCTCGCACTGCGGAATGCGTGCCAATGATCCGATATACACGGTGTTCAGTTGTAACGAACAGAGAATTTTCCCGGGTTCTGCACAACAGTAATTGAGTTTTCAATCTCGTCACGTGGTGAATCAAACTCGCTGGCCCAGAAAATTGCGGATAAATCGTTTGTCACAAATCTCGCGATCGAATTTGTGATCGGCAATCATAACTGTATTTTAATAAGTGAAGTCGATATGACTTCAAGATCTCAGAATTTCTTTTTTTTTATAATGATTGACAAAATATAAATATTTGATATTGTATTTTTAGTTACTTTTCACGACTGGAATTCTCTGCGATTTATACGCAGAATTAGGCGATTAGATGAATCAATGCGATAATACGAAACAGTATGCATTGCTACGTGTCCGGTGAAATTCAAGAATTGAAAGAAACATTCGTGTCTGATCTCTCTGGCAAAATAATCTACCTAAAAATACGAAAAAAAAACCACTCGAATCAATCGACAGAATTTTCCTAAATTTAAACTTAAATTTTGAACTGAATCCAAGACGGACGAGATATCGTCTGCTGATGTAATTGACGAAACTTCGAGTTCCGCTAAGTTTCGAAAGTTACAAACAGACAAACTAACATGAATCTCGTTCGTTAATGTCCGTATCCATAAGTAATGTCGTTTTTTGATACTGTACAAAATTTTATTTTACTTTAAGAGCCAATACAGTTTCAATCAATTATATTATTATTAATCTATATATATATATATATATATATATATATATTTAACGCGATTACGCGATCAAGGCGGCGACGATGTCGTCAACGTGGCAACCTAGATTACCGCGTCCGACCTTTATTATTTACGACGCGACGATTTCACGACGTTAAACTTTCGTCAGCCGACTGTCAACAATGATAATTCCAGGCCGTTTCTCCCCGCTGGCAGAAGCTCGACAGAGAGACAGAGCCAACCGTTGGGTACTTGCGGTTGTTTTCAGAGAAGGGTATTCTGTTACAAGCCAAGAGGCGGAGGCGACGAGATCACGAAGCTGCTAATGCATCCAGTATCCGACACCGACTTCATTCGAGAAATATGCGCCGAGGGGTGTACCGTTACCGGTCGCACCGCTTCGTCGTCGTCGTCGTCGCGAATTATGCAATGCAAAATGAACGAAGAAACGGAAGAGCCGTTCCGTCTCTCTTGCCGAACTGTCTCTTCGATCGTTCGTACTCGCTCCTGTTACACGCCGCTGATTAAACGAATGTTCCGAGAAATTAAATTACTCTGCGAGAAGAAAACCGATACCGAGAGAGAGTCCTTTGACGAGAGTCGTCTTCTATCGTCTTCTCTCGTTTTAATCCCGAGTTGCGTAACTGCGCAGTGCAGCTGATCAATCTTTGATTGAAAAATTACACTGGAGCAGGAATAATACTGAACGTTTATTGTAATAATTATGCATTGTAACAAGACGTGTTCGACAGTTTATTAATTCTAGGAGACTTTCTTCTGTCCTTTGTTCGATTGCGTTTAGTTTTGTAAGATTTCTTAAGGAATTTGTTTTTAGTTTACGAAACTTGGAACTGGATATAAAAAGAAATATATATATATATATCATTCCTATAAATGAGCAGGTTCATAATTATGGATTAATTGACAATTTCTGGATGGAAAGTAGTATTGTTCTGTTGAGATCCGATGAGTAACATCGCTCTCGCGACTCGTAAAATTTCACCAATAACCTTTATTAATTCAAGCAATAATTCAATCTGTCAACAAATTAGCGAACTAATTTCTAGTTAGAATAATTCCAAGTATTTCTATTTCACAATTGATAGATCATTCGAAGTATTTCACAAGTACCTGAACAATACATCTAGAACAGTGCAATATCAGCTTAATCGTGGTATCATAATTATTTTTGCTATATTTCGCTGAATCTCCAG
The DNA here is from genome assembly GCA_010645135.1 of Tetragonula clypearis. Taxonomy (NCBI): domain Eukaryota; kingdom Metazoa; phylum Arthropoda; class Insecta; order Hymenoptera; family Apidae; genus Tetragonula; species Tetragonula clypearis. Next base: position 15,814 of record WIUT01002054.1, on the reverse strand, counting down.
GATGAGACAAAGATTCGTCGATTGCTACGCTCGGTGACCAGTAATTTTTTTATTTTTTTTATTTTCCATCCAGTCTGAGTTCCGTCGCACACCGTCATCTGGCACGCATTTTTTTCCTCCCACGCGGAAGACGTTCCTCTTACTTTTTTTCTTTTTCTTTTTTTTTTTTTTTTTTTTTAACCGCGATCTCATCAAAGACCTCGAAACAAGTCGGCTCGGTTTAAGTTATAACGCGATGGGCGCGAAATAACTCGCCTTCCCGGTGGCCATTTCTGTTTCGCCATGATTTCCCACCGACCGGACGTTCCCGTTGCATTTTTTACAAGCGGGAACAGTCGCCATGGTCGACAAATTAGGTTCCACCGGGAGAGGGAATGAAATTTTTCGTACTGTCGCACTTCCTCGTCGTCTCCTTTTCGTTTCGAGTCACGTACCTTTCTCTCCTCCTTTTGCCGCCATTCTTCTTCCTGCTTCTTCCCCCTCTGTCGAGGAATTTCGTCCCTTTTCTCGCGATCTAATCCTGCAGAATTATCCTGTAGCGGTGACTTTGGCTTTGCTCTTTCGAGCAGGTGGAATCTGAGTTAATACGGTTTATCACGCGAGAGAAAGTTCGTTCGAGGTCTTCCCCGTTATTTAACGAGTATTTGTTGTTTCGATATTTTGATATTTATTGTTTTATTATTTTGGTTCCATGGTGTTAATAACATTTTATATAATAGAAGTGACAGATAATAACCGATTTTGAATACGTATCAGAATATTCTACGCATAAATCGGTATAATTTAAATAATTAAAATAAATAATTAAAATAAATTTCTGTTCCCCTCTAGTCAGAGATCAATATTAATATTCGCATTTTTTTGACAATTGTAAGAAAAAAATCTGAAAATCGTCATATGGTTCTAGTGTCAATATACTGTATTGTATACTGGATCAAAGGAATAATGTAAACGAACAGAATCATTCTAGGGACAAGGACATTAATTATCTCCTTTCCAAATAATATAATCTGTTCGTGATTTCTACAGGGGATTTCAATTGTTATTTTTATCGATATTCAATTGATACTTGAAGAACAATCGCGTGATATTTTACTGCTTTTGCGATTGTGTGACGTTTTATTGCTTGATACATTGAACAAAAGGAACAATCTGGCAGCATTATTCTACGAACAGGGATTTTAATCCTTCTCTCTAAAGAATAGAACCTGTTCGTGATTTCTACAGAGAATTACAATTGTTATTTTTATGGACATTCAACTTGGAGAACGATTATGTGATATTTTATTATTCGACACGTTGAGCAAAAGGAACAATCTGACAGTATTATTTCATGACGAGAACTTTAATTTTCTTCTTTCAAAAAAAAAAAAAAAAAAAATAGAATCTAACTTAAAATCTGTCAGTAATTTCTATTATAATAGAATTTCAATTGTTATTGAATTGATACTTGGAGAACGATTATGTGATATTTTATTATTCGACACGTTGGACAACAAAAGGAACAATCTGGCAGTATTGTTCTACGACAAGCTTTCTTTAGAATCAATAGCTTTGTTTCATAAAAAAAGAAGAATTTATTCAAGATCTTTCGTGCTCGGCAGTACGAATCACGAGACAATTCCACTATTCGTGACTTCCAGGATTACAATTCCGATTTCTATGAATATTCAATATTGGTACCCGGAGAACACTATTGTGTAACATTCTAGTTAATACATCGGGAGAGATAATAGTGATAGTTATTGGGCACTTAAGACGACAATGCTTACTTACGGGCTCTGTTGGTCTCCATAAAGGCGCGCGTATAACTGTCGGTTTCTCTTACCTGCAACAGAAAGAGAACAAGCGTTATTTCACCTCGCGCTCGCAAATTCCAGAAAAAAAAATACAGCCTCGACGATAAAACTTTCGCTGAAACAGTAAAACGATCCCCTAACTTCTCTAGCCCCGTTTCTTCGCTCGTAAAACCTGACAGTGTAGCCCTCGTGCTTATTACCAACGTATGATATCTAAAAGTAAGAGAAAAACAAAATCACGAATTACTCGCGATTCAACGAATTGTAATTTATCTCGAGAAAAAAGGAAGTGAAAAATTGGAGGAAATTCACTCGATTATAGTTGCAACGTCTCTCTAGCGAAATATTGCTAGTTATATCGGCTAAATTATGATCGATAACTGAAATGTTTTATTATATTTATATTCATAATGAGTTTATCCATTCTAACAAAAGCGTAATGTATGAATTATATCAGTATCATGATTTCTATTCGATTTTATTTCAAACAAAGTATTGAAATCTAAAAATGGCGTTCGAATATTTTCATTAACAATTCATTCTTATTTCTTGCAAACAAATTTTACATCTTAGTTATTCGTGGTTAAGATATTGAGTATATAATTAAGATACATCGTCACTATGATTTTTGCTTGATTTTATTTCAAACAAATTATTAAAATCTATGAATATCGAATATTTTCATGAACAACCATAAACGAAGCTCTACTGTTTCGTTCGCTTTCCTCTCTTCTAAACAAATTTTACACCTCATAAATTCTTGTGCATATTGTTACTACGATCTCTGTTCGATCTTATTTTAAATCTAATTTAATTTGACGAAGTTTATTCACTTTCGTTTATTTTCATCTTTTCCGAGCAAATTCTATACTTCGGTTATGAATAATTCGAACACCAAGAGAGTATACAATCTTATTTTAAATAAAACATTAAAATCCAATGGCAGCCACCTCGCAATCCGTGGCTGCCATTTTCATTCAGGCGATGCTTTATAACTGATAAAAGTAGAACATTTGTAGCAAAGAATTTACAATACAAGATGCAAGAAAAAGTTAATAATGCAATAAGGAATACAAGCTTCTATTAATATAATTCATTGAAAATCACTCGAATATCTAAAAGTACGCTGTTATAAATATATAAAATTCCCATAGAAATTAAAAATTAATCGTTTTGACCACTTTGGTAGTTTCTTAAGAACAATTCGCATAAAAACGTCACCAACAGTCACTCGAGTATCTAAAAGCACGCAGTTATAAATATATAAAATTGCCATAGAAATTAAAAATTAACATTATAAATATAGAAATTAGAAATTAGAAATTTTGACGTTATAAATATATAAAATTGCCATAGAACGTTATAAATTAATCATTTTGACCATTTTGGTAGTTCTAGTAGCACGCGAGCGCAGACGACGTGGCGGTTAAAACGAGATACAAGTACAATTCGCATAAAAACGTCACCAACAGTCGGATTAATATTATCTGTTGCCCTAACCTCGCTGGCTGAAAGCTGTCGCCGGCCTTAATGATAATGCCACCAATGAGTCGCGAGGCCTGAGTATTACACGCTTATTGCCATCCGGTAAGCTGTAGCCTCTGGTTTACGGCCCGCGTTTGCCCTTTAAGGGCGTTAATTCGCTCATGAAGCCGAGTCGTATCGTTTCGATTCGTGTCAAAGTGCTTACTTGGCCTTAACTGGCTCGGCTACGGCCAAGTAATTAATTGGAACGACGTGAAAATTTCACGAAAGAAGATACCTCTGTGTGTGTGTGATCTCTTTCGTCATTATTGGAGCTGAAATATTGATTTCAGTGCAGAATCTGAAGAGTGCTTCTCCACGACTATAAATAAATATTGTAAGAGAAGTTTGTGTAATTAATCGTGACGGTAATATTTTCCTTCGAGGGTGGCCGATAAATGATCTCTGTTTTTCTCAAATGAAACTACATATTTTTTTATTCGGATAAACGTTCGTTCCACGACGAATTCATCGTATCGCATTTTCATACTTCAAGATCATTCAAAAGAAATTATTCTATCTTATATATTTTTGTTATATATTTTATACGCCTAACTGGCATCTCGTCACCAAATGCAAATAGTTCAGCATCCGGAGATTCTCCGGTGACGTGCCAGTTATGGAAACTTTGAAGAAATTTGCCAAAATTCCAAGAGCACTTCACCCGAATTGAACTAACTTGCGAACGAGCCAGTCACTCGCAGCTAGCTTCTTTGCGAAACTTCTTCGTCATACGCGCGCAACGATCGCGACGTTTCAGAACCTTCGTCAGACCCCCCCATGAATTTCAGATAAGAACAAGAGAGCAGGTCGTCCGACCTCTGCCCTAAACCTTAACGAGAACGGCTGAAACTTCCACTTCCAGCCAAGTGGCTTATTAAAGCAACGTAATTCGGCGCGCGTTAGAACGTAAAACCGTCGGCCCGTCCCGAACGTCGTAAATCACAGAGTCGATAAACGGTGACGGCAAGGAGCCGCGAAATTCTACACGCGCGCGTGAACGTTCGATGGAAGTTCGAGAATTTGTTTCGCGAACGAGACGGATCCGGAAAGTAGAAAATACACTCGCACGCTCGATCGAGAAATCGTCGATATCTTAAAGTTTTTCCTTTCCCAGAAGAAGAGATTGTTCAACGAATTTTTATTTTGCCATTGTTATAAAGAAAATACTTCAATCTTTGTTTGTTTTTTTTTTGTGTCTATAAAGAGGGCTGAGTCTGCGAAATTTTCGAGAGGAAAAGTACTACTAATTTTGATTCGTCATTCTTTTCAAACTTTCAAACTGATGTAAAGATATCTTTGAATTCTTGAATGAAGGCTTCTCCCCTTTGCATGGCCGATTCTCATCCAAATCTCAAAGATCTCGTCACAGATTTCAGGTATCGAAAGAGGAGCAACACGGAGGAATAAAATATTCAAAATACACACTAAATGAAAATACGAATGCCAATCTCAGGAAAGACAGATATTCATTTGTAAAATATATTTCCGCTGATTTTTTTCTATCTCTCTCTCTTCCCTCGTTACAATTTCAAAGTGTAATTTTAAGTGAAATCACAGGCAAACTCGATGTAACAATTAACAATTGATAACTGACAATTAACATTATTATTGTTATATCATAATTATAATAATAATAATTATTATTATGTTAATAACGTTATGCAGTAACAATCAATTAAATCAATTGTCCACTTTTCTTCAATTGCGATTCCTTCAAATTAACGTCATTAATTCGTCATAATTCGTAATCAGTTTTGTTCAAACTTTTCAAAATTTTCAACTCTCGATACCCTTGAACTCTGAAAGAATACCACCGAATACGACAGTTTTTACTCGCGTTACTAACTCGTTCGAAGACTCGCTTTTGAGTTCATTGGCCACGGGATTCAGAGAGGGCGAATGCCACGCTGTATGATTCGCAAGTGGTTCGTAATAGACTTTCGGGAAACGGGGCGCTTTTAGAACCTCGCAAGAGGGTGTGATTCACCCCTTGTACGCGCGACAAAGCGCGCGAAGTGTTCGATAGATACAAAAACATCGCGAAAAGACAATGACTTTTCTCTGAGTGAAGATTTTTGTAAACGGTGATTTATTATTTGCTTACATTAATCTTGGCTCTTTTTTTTTACATTAGAAAGTAGAATATTGTAGCTGTTTGTAAGAGTAAGTATTTCTTTTATAAAAATAATAATTCTAAGTTTCACTAAGATTTCGATTTCGATTTCGATAAACTTGTCTTTGAAGATCAACGAGGCAGTTCTTTATTGTTGCATATTCTCGAGTTCAATCGTAATCAGACTTCTTTATTTCAGTCGATTTTCGTCGGGATTAGAACTTAAGATGAGAAAAAATTAATTAATCAATTATTTGTATATTTGTATATTTTCTCAATTACTTTCTGGCATGACAGGGTTCTTCAATGCAGCGTATTTCTTTTCGTTTCGATTTTTGAAATTTTTTCTGAAAGCTGTTCTCTATCGGCATTTCTCGTGTTTGATGGCGATTTTTTCGTTTTGGCGAAAGTTGGGCGAACAAATTCGTCGAACAACGCGAAATTTATACAAAAAACGCACGATCATGGTGCTTCTTGGTACTTTTTTTTCAAAACTCGAAATTTCACCTCGAAATCGATAAAAATTATATACAAATAGTTAAAAAAATTCGTCATTATTACATAGACATGTCATTCTTCGATCATTTTAAAGGTATTATCGTGCTAAACTCATCTTGTAAGAATAAAACTAAAGAAAGGTGTTTGAGAGAAATGCATCGATCTTTAATTTTCACGTTTCAATATTAAGGATAACAGCCGATACACTTTCAACAAAGTTATAAGTAACATTGCAAGTCACGTTACGTTATTAATGTACGTACTTCACGATACAAGATTTTTTAGATACCTAACTCTTCACGAATCGTACAGAATTTTTCTTTTTTTTTTTTTTTTTTCGAACGAACGTTGCGACATGGCGTCGCGCGCAACGAAGAACAGGAGGGGAACAAGACAAGGAGAGGGGGAAAGACGATGGAGAGGGGGAAAAGACGAAGAAGGAGGGAAAGGAAGAAGCGCAAGAAGGGGGTCAAGCGAGATTTCGACTGCGATTTCGTATGCGAGCAGCTGTCGACTGGTTCGCGAACTTTCCTCCCTCCCTCCCCACCCCCCACACACACACCGGCCTGTCAGCAATTTTGGTAATTGCTTCGGCTTAGTACGCGCGACGATTCTCGGTTACCCTCTCTCTCCCTCGCTCTTTGCATTAAACCGGCTGCTCGAGGGTGGCGACGAGCGCAATTTGCGCAACCAGATTGTTATTACAATTTTCCCGGGCAAATGGGAAGCGGCGTTTTGAAGTGTAATTTAAACCCCCGGGGCGAAACACGCGTGCTGTTTATCAACGTTCCCGCGTGCTCGCTGCTTCGAAAGTGTCACCGCGTGTCTCGTTGCTCGTCTGAATTCTGGCGAGTCTGCGTTTCGAGAGTTAATCGAGGTGATTTCGAAGACTGGTGGTGGTTTGTTTCTGCGTGGGGAGAGGAAAGTGGGCTGAGAGAGGAATATTGCTTGAACCTATTGCCTCGCGACTTTCTTCTCGGTGTTCGCCAAACAATTAGACGTGAAGCATTGAACAGGAGGAAAAGTTTGTCCGTCATAGATGAATTCTTCGATTTGTTGAAAATACATGTAAAGAACCTGCCGCAAAATTGGCCGTCGTCTTAAATTTCAAGGCCAAAGTATCTTTTTCTTTTTTGCAGTGTTTTCTATTCACTATGAAGGTAGTGAACTTTTCCAAGCAACCGAATAGTTCTCTTGAAAAGAAATTTCTTAATCATTCAGCATTGCCAGCGCGTGCGTGCTAACAGCGACTTTACGATTCTGCATAAGCTTTCACTAACATTCGATTTATCATAGTTGTAGCGCCAGTGTGAGTCTAAATAATCAAATGACAAAACTAACTGTTAACATTACTCGAAATATAAACATCCACGCGTTCAGAATCATAAAGTCGCTGTTAGAACGCGCACGTGTACGCAGTGTTAAATCACGTAATAACCTATGTAAAATCTAGAAAATCTAGAAAATCCATCCATCAATTGTTCGATCGTTCAAATTATCGTGTGCGTTGTTGCATCTTTGTAAATGATACGTCTGAAAAGTCACAGATGCCTAAAAAAAAAAAAAAAATCTATCGATACCACTAAATTTAGATTAGACTGAAAAAAGTTGTTGATTAACTCTGCAAAATAGAAACAAGATTCGAAAGAGCAAAGATTCGACGGGGGTTAACGTTGCGTCTCCTCGCCGGAACAAGCTGAAACCGAACGGCAGACGAACAATGAACGTTCGATTCGAATTAAGCGCGCTTAATTTGCGACAATACGCGGGTACAGTTGTTTCGGGGCGATCGGAGCGCGAACAATACCGATGCATGGCACAGTATTCGCTGGGAATGCAAGCTTGAAACGCGCGGCGGGCTCGCAAGCATTCGAAACAAATACCACAGCATCGGTTCGTTCAATGCCAACCACCGAATAGCACGCTCGTGCATCTTATTTGCCAGGCATTCGCGATTAATTCGCGCAAATTGGAAACCGCCGAAAACTAACCGCTCGAACCTATACTACCACTATAAATGGCCAAAATGACCACAATTTGTTATTTTCTAGCGTAATTTTGCTAACGACGTAATTTCGCGTTTTTCAGAGATTCGAGATGATTTTTGTAAAATATAAACGTAAATCAATTTTTATACTTTAGCCTTCGATAATTCTAATGTTAAACGCGTCGAATTTACGGGGGGGGGGGCAAAACGTCGTGTTTCGCGTTATTAAATTTTAATATCGATGCAAGTTTTTATATTTAAGTTTCTTCTTCTTCCGTGTTTCGACACGATTTAGTCCAACTTAATTCAATTTCATCGAATAAAATACCGTGGTGCGAGAGACTAAGATACATTGTGCGCAGAAAGAAAGCTTCGTTGAAACGCAGTTCTTCAGATCGCACCAATGAATTACGCATACGTTTCTCCAAATTATTTCTCCTCGCGAACGCTTCGCCATGGATGCTTTCCCTCCATAAATCTTCCCGACGCGTTTACCGCGTTAAATAAATAAAAAGGATTCGTCAGACACGATTAATAATTCTTTCACTCTACGAAATCGAAAAGAGAGAAATTTTCGTTAATATCGAGGAAATTTGCCTTGCCTGGGAAATTAAGTTTCAGTAATTCACTTTGGATAGGTTTCGTTCTTCTCTTCTCTTGATCTTGATTTTTTATGTTACTCGTATTTTTAATATAAAATATAATTAATATAAAATATTTTATACCTGAACAAAGTCTAAGGAAGTTGTTATTACTATGCATGACATACTCGATTAAATTTTACGTTGAATTCTTAAAATTCTTCTCAAATAAATTCGTTTCCCAAAATTACGAGTAAGGTTGAAATGTAAAAATTCGAGGATCGTAAGAGCTAACTGTTAACCGTTAATTTTCATACTGATAGTTTCCTTTCTCTTCATATACCGATTATTAATCTCCTTATGGTAAACATGCTTAGATATAAATGCTTTAGATATAAATTTCGTCCATGATTTTACGTACAGAAGAATATAAAAGAAAAAATTTCCAATGCATAGAAATGAGCGATCTACTTCTATAGTTAAAAGAATAAAAGTTCCAAAAATTAAAGAAGAAAACCTTGAAATGACACTGACGTCCAAAAATTTAAGTATTTTAGTATCTTTAGACAGAGTTCGATTTCTCTTTAAACTGTGTCGAAAAAAAGTCCATCTCCTTTCGTAATTACAAATTGTCTCTCGTCAATTTACAATTTAATCATCTAATATCGATCATTGTGGAAATTACAAGGTCTGATCTCTTCTTCTGGAGAAATGGACAGAACTTTTCTTCTTTTTCTTTTTTCTTTTTTTTTTAACGTGTTTTATATCGCATACTTGGCTCGATTTATAATTTAATTGTCTAATGTTGATTACATTACAGGGTGGTTGATCATTCCTTCTGTGAAGAAATGGATAAAACCTCGTGAGCGGGGTTCCGCAACACAGATTAGAAAGCCGATAACATTGGAAGATGGCGGAGATATCAACTGGGATACAGAGGCCCGAGTAAGAAGAATCAATTTCGAGTGGTAGAACAGGTGTTACGTAGCAGCTAACAGCTGCTAAAATAATCGTAAACCGTTTGATTCGTCTGGCGAAATGAGTTTCCATTTTATCTAAACGATTTCCCAGTTTCTCGCAAAGTTTCACTATTGCCGATAGTCTATTTAATATTCTTTCGTCGCTCTCTACGAATCCATCGCTTGAACTTTCATAATAATTTCATTCCTTTTAATTTTAATTCTCTTGAAACATAGACTCACGGTGCGATTAGTTTTACTCTTCTCAAAAGTTACGAAGACATTCAAACGTCGACGCAACTTTTGAAACAGAACCGAAACCCAGAGCTTCTTTCTTTTTCCACGTTTGCTCGAAAGATACGGACAGTTAATATTGTTGGAGTCTGTTTGAACGGAAACGTAATTGTTGTAATTTTATTTACTCGAACTGTCGAAGTGACGGATACATTTGCGTCGAATACCTTGGTGCGTGTCAAAAGATTTCTTTCACTAGATCTCAAAGGCTAGAATTTTAATCACTTTTAATTAAAACTTGTTGTGCGATTTTTTTTCTCTTCACTGTTTCACGGAACTTCGAACGTTGGAAATTTCTTCGTTTAATTCCAAATTCAACGTTCACTGAAATGAAACGAGAAAAGGGGTAATTTCAATCTTCAAGATCAATCTCTCAATCTTCAAACACCGTGGCGAATCTACTCGAAATTTTTCACACTCTCTTTTCTTTTTCGTGAATTTTGAATAATAGAGAATCGATGAAAAAACAGTGAAGAAAAAGGATCAAGAACTTGCAACAAGTTTCAAGAAATCGTTGCAAAGAGAAATGATTTTAGTCTTCAAAATCATGGAAGGGAAGAAAAAAGTTTTTATTACGATTTCCGTCGAGCGAACTTGAAGCTGATTTTCACATCATCGACTGGATTCTTTGGGATTAATTACGAGTAACTGTAAGAGTACGAGAGAACGCGAAATAGCAAGAAAGACATCGGTCTTGTTGATTCCTGCCAAACAGGAAAATATAATGCTATATTTAACTAAGAAACTACGGGTAATAAATTATAGATACTTAAGCAAATGTATAAATACACGACGTGCACTTGAGTGCCAATATCTCTCCGATCGTATTCGAAGAAACATACACATTCCTGCCAGAAGGGGAAAACAGAGAGAGAGAGAGAGAGAGAGAGAGAGAGAGAAGATAATTTAACATATCACACTTTTTTTTAACGTTTTCCTTTCACTCGACAAAGGAATCGCCGGTAATTTTACTTTCATTTGGTGTATCTCGATTTCCTCAAATAAAAGTAAGTGATTTCGTATTGTGATTTTTATTTTATTTTTTTTTTTCTTTCCCTTATAGCTTAAGAATTGTACAAAATGAATACCAGATGATCAGCCAGAAGCCTCGTGTATTCATATTTTGTACAATTCTCTAAGTTTTGAAGTTTCGACGTCACGTCAGATTTCCATTGCGGTTTCCCACGGCGTTCGGCACCTGCAGCACACTATTTCTGGCATTCGTGGCCGTTCATGCGTCGCTGAAACCGGCGTTATATTTACCGCTTCCTCGTGCTCGAGACGTTCCGCGGCGTACTCGCCCCGTTCTGGGTCAAAAGTCGACGAAGAGGAAGTGGCCTCGAACGCGAAACAAGTGGCTCGAGTCCGACGCTTTTTCCCTTCCTTCCCTTGCGTTTCCATTATCAGCGACTGTAACCACTGTTGGCGTTGGCCAAAAATTAATTGCTAACTTCTCTAATAAATGGCCATATATGTACGCGTACGTCTTATGGAGGTTTTACACCTTTAAACAATAATACATTAGAGGAGATTCAACAAGAAAATGTAACGATAACTATTCGTTTTAATTTACTTTAATTTATTTTTTAATTTATTTTAATTTATTAACAAGATCTGTACGTAATTTCACGCATTTCACGCACGTTTTAATGGGGAAAAAATTGACGCAGGTGATTGGGAAAAAATGTTCACCCTTTTTTCCTTCACCAACGTGAATATTTCGTGAAATTCTCGAAAGAACACACGAAAAAAGAATACAGAGTCAAGTTTTACATTCATTTATTTTTCGAATAAATGAATGTAAAATATACACCCAGCGTTCCGCGAATTTACGATACAAAATTATAATATACACTCGATGCTCTTCGAGTGTATATTCTTAGTGTCTCGTGATTATAGTTTACTAATGGTAAACTTTTCATCGTCGTGTAACTTGGAATAAGAAGCGGTGGTCGTCGATGTAAGAAGCGAACGTTTTCGTTCGTAACACTCGAGGGAATTAACTCGGAGCACGGGGAAAGGTGCATAAAGCAGCGAGATAGTTTCTTTCGCGCGGAGCCATCAACTTTTACGCGCGGACTTCACTTCTCTCCCGCCTGGTGCCGCGGGAATAGTCGGGCGAATTACGGGTTTTGCGGAATTTTACGCGCGTTCATGAATATCGCGCTCGTTGCGTGATGTGGCAGGTAAAAGAAAGAAAAAAGAAAAAAAACACGGCATATTACGTAAAACGGCAACGTGTTAAAACTATCCCGGAAATTACGAATTGTATTTTTACTCCGTAAAAAAGGGGAAACATTTCAACTTCCCCCCCCCTTCCAACGGCGAATTTTATCTTTTTATCTTCTTTTATCTATTTTTTATCTTCTTTCGTATCTTGTACGTTTGTGCGCTCTGTTCTCTGTTTCTACGAAAAAAAAAAAAACAGCTGCTATAATGATTCATCAATTTGGAAATATGAAAATCCGACGAGAATATCCGGAAGCAAAGTACGAGGATAGAAATTCGATCTGAATCGATTGAAATCGATTGAATGAACTCCTGCTGATTGAATCTCAAACTGGATTGAAACGGAATTTTCATTACGCGACTGAAAAATTATTGTTATGTAAATTATTTGTCCTCCGTTAACCAGGATTCCACTATACTCGTTGATGATATTCAGTAGCTGCAACAAATTGTATCCTTGTCAAGAAATAAACCAATTTAAATGCAGAAGAATTAAATGCGAAAAGTACTTTCTACATATTTAATTGTAAAAGAATTATAAAATTAAATATAAAGAAACTCAGGTATAGAAATATACGTTTTATATGTTTAATTTCTAGCGTTCTTTTGCTTTGCGTGATTCTTGAATTCTATTAGATACGAAGTCTATCCAATTTTAATGATGTTAAATTTCAAGTAATATCCCTCGTAAACTTTCTTGATTAATCAGATAGATCCGGTAACCAGTTTTATCGATAATTATTTTTAAAATTGAGCAATACTAACAATGCTAATATGCTTTATTAACATTACTATATTTCTTTATATCATCTTAACATTTCCATGGTAATAATTCCCTAATTCTGCAATTCTTTAAAACAGTACACACCAACACATTTTATTTCAACACGATACTGTTGAATTAAGTGATTTTTCAAATTACACGGATCAGAGAAGACAAAATATTCATACCAGTCCGACGAAAATTTATCCAATTAAGTAAGAAGAGATCGAAACCGAAAACTGACGAAACGAAAAATCGCGAAACGAGCTAATCTTCAAATCGCCGGATCGTTTCACGTTTCGACTGTGACGTGGCTCTATTCGAAAGAAAAGAATAAATCAGAGGAGAGAACTGAACGACGAGAGAGAGAGAGAGAGAGAGAGAGAGAAGCGATGTAACGTCGTGATGAAAAAGAAAAAGAGAAAACATTCGGTTTGCCGCGAACGATAACAACTTCCGCCGGATACGCCACTCACGAATCCTCCTCTTTGGCTCTCCCTTTTCTCCTCCCGTGACTTTCGATCCAGCACCATCTCGATTCGTCCGCGGTTCGATCTCTATCGCGTCGAACACGATCCCGAAACGCGGCCGTTATCGCGATCGCGCGCTTCCAAATGAAATTTCCGAATGAAATGACGAACGACGCGCCTGGGACCACCCGACATCCAGACACTTTGTCTTCTTGTTCGAAGAACGATAGGAATCTCGGCGAACGACGTCGCGAATGTACCGTTGACTCCGAGGATAGTACACGCGCGATGAGATCGGTTTCCTCTAAGTATCAGATCTTCGCGAGGATGTTGATTTATTTAGTTGAAAAAATTGAATTCGTCGAGTTGTTTGGTGTCAAATTGCATCCTCGCGGGCAGGAACGCAATTTATAATACTGATCCAATACATAGTAACAATCTTAATATTTAATAAGTTTGATTTATAATATTTATAATATTAACAAAGTATAAAATGCCAAAAATATAGGGAAAATAGGCAAATAAGCACGAAATATTTTTTCATGCGAGCAGGAACGCAATTTATAATATTGATCTAATACATAATAACAACCTTAATATTTAATCAATTGATTTATAATATTTATAATATTAATTTAATACATAATAATTATTGGTTGTTGGAATTCTTTTAGACATCTATTAAAGCAAGATAAATGCTGGAATCTCGAAATGGTTCTGAAGTAGAATCTTTCGAAATGCTTTTCTCGAGTTATCGTGGCAAATTTGAAAGTATCTGAATAATGATAATCAGGTGATTTGAATTATTGTAGAATCGTTTTGAGATCGATGGAACTTGCGATTTATTTACTTCACTTGAAATGTATGTTTAGGAACACGGTACTCGTGTAATTTATATTAATTTGATCACTACATATATTATATTAATTTTATCACTACAGTACATGTAGTTGTACATACACGTGCTTATCTGTTAATTTAATACGATTTTACGTATACGAAAATGCAAAGTATAAAATGCCAAAAATATAGGGAAAATAGGCAAATAAGCACGAAATATTCTTTCATACGTTCGTGCAAAACATATACCGCGGAAAATATTCTATCAAAAAAAGAGAGGGATCGAGTATTAATGGCTAGAAAGTTTTCGCGTTACAAAGTCCCGGTTCCTGTTTAATTTCCACGTGAATAAAAGCCATGCTTGGAAAGATAAAAGTTTTCTTTCATTTCTTTTTTCTTTCCTTCCTTTTCTTAGTTAACCGAAAGTTTGCCATCGAAGATCGATGGACAGAGGGAAATTGGTGGGAAACGCGAGTCAAGAGCATAAAATACCCGATTGAAACTGATAGCACGACCGAAAGTTTCTTATCTGTGAAACGTTTGATTCTACTGGTTGTAAAATTTCGCGCGTTTCTCTTTTCCTTCCATTGCCAACGTTGATGAAGAGGAATATCTTCTCTTCGTTGTGTAAAATTTCTCCAAACACGTGTGAAAACCAACGACGAGCAATATAAAAATTAAAGGATATCTCTCGCGAAACGCGACAGTTGAAAAACTGGTGCCATTTTTACAACTGCTCGGCCATTACATTCTTCCATTACATTTTCATGTATCTCGGCAACGAATATCAGAAATTTTTTCATAAACCGCTCAACCTGGCTGAGTCGTTACAAAGTGTGTTACAAAAATGGCAATGAGATCCTGATGACCTCGAAAAAAAATACATTGTATGCGAGGTCCAATCATATACCACCTAAAAAAAAAAAAAATTTCGAAATCCCTCGCAGATCTTAAGAGACCCTATATCTCTAGTGCTGATAAAATATAGACCTATGCGAGAGCATAGGTTAAGTTCCCCATTTCGCGAATGAACCCGGTGACATGTCCGGTTGCGAAACTCGGCAACGTGATCGCTCGCAACGTAAACAATATATACGACAGTGTATAGCGAGTCGGTACGACCTCTCGTAGATCATTCGCGGCGCGTAGATCGTTCGTTTGCGTAAGTCCGTGACACCGTCGATGGATCGCCTCAACAGAACCAGTTCGCGCGCGATTTTTCCGCGCGCTGATTACGCCATCGCGCACGGCCGGTGTCATTGCACCGGTTTTCACGGTGTGGGCCCCGGAATCGCGGGGAATCGCTGTTAAATGTGGGCCCGCTTTGTTCTCGACTTTCGTAATTCGTAACCAGCACGCGAGACGATAGAACGAACCGGCTGTTTGTCGTCCCCTCTGTTGCCATTTCTCTGCGTGTAATTTGTCGCTGGAATGTGTCGTGGAAGCAGGATATCCCAGCTGAGTCACCTGAAAATCATTTTCCCCGGGCGAAGCAGATAAAAGGAAACATTCGTAAAAATTAACGATTTGAATTAACGAGGCACGGGGTCGATAAAGTAATTGGGTTTTCTTTTTTTCTAACAAATGGACCAATACTGTTCGAACCCGTTTCAGAGAAGGAAAACGCACGCTTGGCGTCGATCTGAAAATCAACGAGGAAAATTCTCATCGTCGTCTTTGCTGTACTGCTTTTGAAAAGGGAAAAAAACCTGATGTATGTATGTATGTATGTATGTATGTATGTATGTATGTAT
>WIUT01002053.1:0-25856 GCA_010645135.1 Tetragonula clypearis | reverse complement strand
CGCAAACCGCTCGCGCCGCTGCGGGAAAACAGCAAACCCCCACCTATCGAGAGAGCGAGAGAGCGAGAGAGAGAGAGACAGAGAGAGAGAGAGAGGAGAGGAGACAGCAACGGAACACGACACGATGAAAAAAAAAGTTTGATAGATAATCTAGGAAAAAAAAAGAGAGAGAAAGAGGACGACGATGCGTCGGAAAAATCGGAGGTTCCCACTCCTTGCTTTCTCTCTTCGAGAAACGCTCGACGGAAGGAGAAACTCCCTCGATCCGGAGAAAGCCGAAACTCCTTTCGCGAGCGTAGTCGTGGTGACTGAAAGTGGGCGATAAAAAGCTTCAAGGTCGAGACGAAGACCGGGACAAATCGTACACGGAAATAGACGAACCACGGTGGCAGATATCGAACGATCGCACGATCGTACGTGAATCGAGAAATCCGCGCCTCCTCCGCGTATCCAATTACCCGGTTTTTCTCGAAATCACCGTCCCGCGATTCGATTAACCGACCGCCGCTGGTTACACGCCCTATAATTGTGGCGCAATTAGGGATTAATATCAACCGATTGGTTCCATTAAAGCATGTACACACCGGTACACGGCCGGTCATCTAACGAATTATCGTCCGCAGGTTATTGAAACGGAATCGGAGTTGAAACCGAAAATACGCATTTACGCGCGACGTGTATATATAGAAATACATCTGTTCGCCGATAATAATTCACGAAGGTATTATTTATTAGAAGAAGCGTCGTCGATGTAATTGCCAGACCGTTGCGAGTGCGGGTCGTGCCGCCCCGCGACACAGCTGCGCGCACATAACGCACCAATAATTCCGTTAGATTCATGCACACACGCCGGTCCTTTATCGATGCCCCTCTAATTATACTAATAACCGATCCGGACTAAATGAATATCGCGCGCGCGTCAGATTTACAAAGTGATAGCTGCACCTACGTACGTCGAATTCGCTGGCGCGTGTATTGTAACGCCCTGGTTTCGCGCGCGACTACGTCGGAACCTCGTCCGTGAAATTGCTTACGGCGGATTCTCCGCAGTTCCGGTGATCAGATTTCCCCTGCCGTTCATCCGGAACGATCGATCGAAGACGATCAATGTGTATCCTGTTCGCGGTGTAATTCTTCGAGAGGTGTCACGCCCCCTGCCCCTCGTTCTTCTCTCTCCCTCTCTCTCTCTCTCTCTCTCTCTCCGTCTCTCTCTCCTTTTAACTCACACCACCACCTCGCTCGCCAGTTTCGTGTCTTATCGCCGAAATATCCAACGCGAATACATCATTCACACACCGAGACATCGAGCGACCACTGAATAATTTGTCGTGGCACAGTCGTTGTAAAGTACGATCGCGCTTCCTGCCACGATCGATCGATCATCTCTCTCTTTCTCTCTCCATCTGGGTCGAGGGAAAAAGGAGTGAACGAGAGGATCGGCTCGGTGGTAAGCACGCGTGGCCACCGTTGGAACGTGTGCACAACGTGTGTACACACGTGTATGTGTGTGTGTGTACGTGTTACGTACGTACATACATATAGAGGAGAGGATAAAGGGCATGCCTCGAGTCAAGTGACCACGTTTGGAATTTACTTGAAACCGCACTGGGGGCCACGTTCGCGCTTGGTATTGTTTCTTTGTGAGAGACTGCGGGGCTCTTAACGCGTTTACCGCTCGTTGGGAAAAGACCGCGGATCGCTTTTCCTTTTTCCTTTTCCCGAGGGGGTGTGCGGCAAAAACGGCTGGTTTGCTTATGGCGCCGATCGGTAGAAAGAATTGCATTGAAGAGGCGTTCCAGCGACGACGTTTCAAAGGTCTAGGTGGCTTTCAAATCGTTCGCACCCCGACTGCTGGGAAATCTCGCGCGCGGATCTTTTCGAGTGGTTTCGCGAATTTCCGAAAGGGCGACTTTAAATGGATTGGAAACGATTTTTGCGTGCCGTCCGCTGCGGCGATTCCTTTCTCTCGACGACAGCGCGAGTTCTAATTTCACAGACGTTCCCATACGAAAGGGAAACGTAACAGGTCCGAGGCTCGATTTGCAAATTCTGCAAACGCGACTCGCGACGAGTGTTTCTCTTTTTTTCGCGAGCGTCAGGATGAGAGGAAGAAGAACAGAAACAATCGACGACGACGACGACGACGACGACGATGGGATTTCGAAAACGACCGAGAGAGTTTAATAAAATATTTTCCCAATCTCTATACTTATCTCCCCTTTATACCCCGTCGTATTCCCCGCGTTGTTCCCTGTACCGCTGGAAAATCGGCAAACACTATCTGCATGTAAATAGTATAACTTGTATCCGAGGTATGCCTTTCAACGTGGCCCTACAGCGATCCACCGACGCTTGGGTATTTTCTATGATCTTTGTACGGTCCGAGGATGTGCGAAGGAATACTCGAGCAACGGGCGGAAACTGAGAATGGCAATCGAAAAGAGTCGCGAGAGCTATAGAGAGACGAGATACCTTCGGACGTCGGAGTTATTTAGTCGAACGTTCGATTGTTTAGGCGTGCAACGACACCGTGCGCGAATTACGTGGAAACGCGAGAAAACGCTGGAAAACGTACGCTTTGAAAGCGTACGTACCGTAATATATATCCGGCCGCGACTACATCTTCCCATAAAACTACCTATCGACGTCTGACCAAGAAACGCTTTTACTACTGTGACCTCTCGGGGAAAATAACGACCGGCTATTTGCCGGCTGTGAAAAAAAAAAAAAAAGAAAAAAAGAAAAAAGAAGAAAAGAAAATTTCAACGCGATTCTTATCGCCGCGTTTTCACATGCGTGTTCGCGTGTACGCACGGCTTGGCTTTACGACGTACCGTCGCGTCGTGAATAAGCGAGAGAATTACAGTCTCCGGACTGTCTGGATGCCAGCTACGAGGATTTTGCGAGCCATCTTAGAAATCGTCCGTAAACTACGTGCCAAAAGGGACTGAATGGAGGCTTGCTTGAGCGGCGGAGGCATTTAAGCGGCGTGTATAATTAAGACGAACGGAAGATCAGCGGACGATGCAGCTGCACCGAGACGGTCGAAATTGGAAGTAATTTTTCGAAAAAAAAAAGAAAAAAAAAATTATCCCTACGGATAGTTTCCTGCTGTATTCCCGCAGAAGCAGCGAGTCACAAATTTTTATAATCAAGACTTTATACTTGTACTTTACGCTTCGCATCGCTCAGAGTTAGCGATCTTAAACCGTGGAAAAATCCCGCTTCCCATAAAGTCGTTCATGAAATAATTCATGCCTGTCTCTGGCCACGGTCTAGCCACGGATGAGCGTAATATTATGTTTAATGGCTTATTAATATAACGCATTAAATTGAGAGTAATTTGAGATCGTACGGGCTCGTTCGAACGTGAAAATCCTGTTACCGTGTGGTACGAGCTTGATAAAGGAACAATGGCAAAAGTCCGGCAAAAGTCCGGAATAATGAAAGCTGCAGCGAAGAAAATTATAGTGGAGTCGGAGTTTAGAATACGTTGAGTAATATTATTTATTTTACTCGATCGCTGGGGGCAGCAATAAATATCCCGGTGCACGAACGTATCTGAATCAAGGATATATAGCCCGGGCTCGATGGAATTTATCTCCGTCGCGGTGTGTTCGGCAGCGTGGAGAAAATTTTGGTCGGGCGAGATCGTGCATCTGAGCACGGCAAAGCTGGACGACTGATTTCCTCCGTGCCTAGGAACGTCGATTTAATACTTTGGAAGCATCGGAGGTGTCACCTAGACCAGATGCTGACCTCGTAAAGGCCACTGCACTATAAACTGTACAGCCAAGACGTCGCGCGAGCCAACGAGCCAACGGACCTCGTAAAATCCACCGTAACATTTCGGTCACAATTCAAATTAGAGGGTGTACGTGCTGTCCCGCTCTACCAACCGCTTCCTCGCGTTATGGAGGTCGGCCGTCGTGAATTTCTTTCATTGGCCGGAATGTTGACAGGCAAGTATCACGGAACGAATCATAAAACGTATTAAGGATGGTGGCAAACACCGTGCGCGATATTCGCGCCGAAGCTATCGTAGCTAGCGTAGAAGTGAGTTATCACGTCCCACGAAATTAATCGATAAATTTCACTTACCGAATCCCGCGAAATTCTCAGGCGGGGGAATTAATTTCACACCGTTGGCAATTCTTTATCGTACGCATAAAGTTACTTGCAGAAAGTTACTTTGCGGAGCGTCGAAAACAGTAACTTTTTCCAGGTAGATCAATCTTTGTCGGTTAATTTTATCTTCGGTTGATCTTAATTAGAGCCGGCGATCTTGCTTCTTCTTTTTCTTCTTCTTTCTTTCTATCTCGCGTGGAAAATTATTTTGTTATTTTCGTAAATTCGTCACGCGAGTTTCTTTCCACCTTCGCGGACAGTAATTTCTCTCAGTTCGAAACACCGTTTTCGCCTAATGATAAAGATTTATTCTCCGCGGGTTAATCTCTCGCGCTTCCTCCGTTTTATGAATGGCCATTTTTCCACCTTACGGCGGGAAATTATTTCACGGGTAGTTTTTTTTCGCGAACAACGATTTTCTTTTCGAGAGAAATATGATGTTTTCTCTCTTCTCTTTTTCTCTCTCTCTCTCTCTCGAGCGAGCGAGCGAGCGAGCGAGCGAGCGCGCGCGTAAGTTAATCGCTCTCGCGTTTAACGCGATCTCTTTCTCCCCTATTACGCAGTATCGCGGACGATGTGTTAAACGCGACGCCGTCTGCACTGTAGGGTTAATCATAGCGTGGAAATTGAACTCGTTAGAATGAACGTGCTCTCGCGAGATCGTCCGCACGCCCACAAAACGTCCCGTTAATGATGTCCGTTATACCAATTCTGTATCGTCAAAGCGTGACATCTCCTGGTTCGTTTAGTCGCAGCGTTCGAATAGCAGAATTCCATCGTAAATTGCTATTTGGTCGAAACCTTGCTGTCCACCTGTACTTTGAGCGCTTTATGCTTTGTCTTCGACGTGACCAGCGCGCGTAAATGACTACCCGTGTATTTTGTACAAATTCCTGTTTTTTTTCTCTCTCTCTCTCTATATCCTCCTCCCCTCGCCAAACGATTAACGCAATCGTACAAATATTCGAGATTTCGCGTCGCTCGAGATACCGCGCGTTCTCTCCCTGGAAAAATATCAATAAAGGTATCAAAATATGAAATCACCGGCAGAAATAACAATGTTGTTTTCCCGTGCTGGGAAAAATGAAATGCACGAACGTTGCTCACAGAAATAATTTTCAAATATATATATATATATATATATATATATATATGTGCAGGAAAATGTTTTGAAATTTTAATCGCTAGGCAGCGTTCAAGGAGACGCGCAACTGCAGCAGCAACAACTTTAATTTCTACGGAGGTAAATGGAAAACGTTGCGCTCGAGGTATCACGCGGTGGTGGCAACGTCGCGTCGGTCGGTCGGTCGGTGTACGTTTGTCGTTTGCCAGTGACAAAGGCGGAACGATTTAATTAAATCTCAGTTCGGTAATTGCAACCCGATTGTGCGGACTAGGCGGATTAGAGAGGCACACGGTTAATGTTGAAATCGCTAATTTCATAGCGTGCGCCGAGTTAATTTATCTGGAGCGCGCGGGAGGGAGGAGGGAGACCTTGATGCCGCGTATATTATAAACAAGCCGCAACGGCGTGAAACGTGTTTCTGTGAATGCACGATCAACGATACGAACGCGGCCCGGCATCGCCCGTTAATTTATTACCGGCTACGATTTATTACGAAAGCCCGATTCACAGAGAGAAACCTCGTCCTCGTTCCTTTCATCGATCCATCTTCGCGTTTCGTTCGCCGGAACCGACGAGTTGTCGACGCGCGAGATTGCCCGGGCTTTTTCCGCGTCGTTCGAATTTATACATATATCGAGCGTTCGGTCTCGCCAGGTGGGAAAATCACCTGGTGAAACGCTGGCGAAAGCTTCAAAGGCAAGTGCCTCGAAACGGAGCGAGGTCCTCGGTGAAGCGATTAGAAAATCCTGATGTTCCCTCGTTCACGCGAGACGCGACTGTCTCGGGGAAATCACACGCCAGACATCTGTTATTACAAAGTTATTACGATCCAACAATCATTGCAACAATTATTACAAGTTACTTTAAAGTCAGTGTGTGAAGTAAAGTTTCGTGGATTTCGTTGTTGTTGTTCGAAAAAAGAAAAAAAAAACGTGGGCGAACTGAATCTTGGAAAGCTGAAAATTGCAACAAAGCTAAATGAAATTCACGTAACGAGAAATAGCATTGAACGTGTATCGTCGAATGCGGGGAAAAATCCAATTTGTCGTCTCCGGCTGTCTTGCCTCTGCCAATCTGCGGACTCGTTTAATAACATTTCCGTAACCAACGTCCTCTTGCCGGCTACGTGAAATTAAGGAAAACTAAAAGCTGGATATCTCGGGATATCTTTCCTGTTGCCGAGGCAAGGACGAAGGTTACGAAATTTCTTTCGTGAAAAGGCAAGAAAGGAAGGAAGAGGAAAGGCGAAATAAAGGAAAATGAAGGAAGGGAAATAGAGAAAGATCGGAGAGTGAAAAGGCAATGACGAGGGGAAGACGAGAAAAGGGGAAACAAGACGAAAGAAAGGGTGATGGGGAAAGAAATAGAAAGGGATAGAAAAAAGAAGTGGCAAGGAGAAAGGAAAAGGTAAAAAGGAGTCCTTTATTACTCTAACGTAAATTAAATTTATTAAATCTGTCGGATACACCGCTACCTATTATTACTACGGAATTGTCACTAGCGCGAGCCCGAGTCTCGCAAGTCACAAGTCAGAAGTCACAAGTCACATAGCCATAGTTTGGTCAAATCGGGTGGTAGCCACATCATAAAACGTGAAACACGAGCCGACACAGCCGATCACTGTGCCATAAACGACGTGGTGTCTAGTCAAAACGAAACACTATCCAACCCCTCGCAGGGGTTTGCTGTTCGGCTATCCCTGTTCGCTGAATGGGAAGGGTGTTCTATGGTGGTGGCAGTGGTGTTTCCGCAAATGGAAGCCGGCCAAGTCGTGCTGGCAGAGTTATAGGTCTGGTACGCGACGGGTGGATCAGGGGATCGCTTACCGCACGATTTCGAAAGGATTTCGCGAAGGGTAACAGCCCCTGTCGAGGGATCGTATGGAAAAGTCAATGGCCCGTGGTATTCGACCGTGTAACCGAGGACGCTAGCAAACACCAGCCGAGGATTGATTTTAAATTCCTGGGAATCCGATTCCGGCGGCCCTCTCTACCGATTAGTTTTTCATCCCTCCTAATTTTCGTATTTCCAAGCCGACTGTTCCGACTGTTTGGACTGCTCGCTGGAGATTGGATTAATTGGAAGTAATTCGCGCGACACGGGCGTATATCTGTCTGCTGCGAGGATCGTGATTAACCTTCGAGCCACGGACGTTAACTTGTTTCCAGCTTCATTTCCAGCGGCTCGCTTATCTTTCGTTGTTACCTTGTAAATGACAACACCGTGGACGTGAGCACTGTCGAGTATTCTCGTCCGTGTTGCAAAAAAAAAAAAAAAAAAAAAAGAAAAGAGGAAAGAAATGTATTATGCGCGTTACACATCGCTGGGAAAGGGTGAGAACGTGAACAAATAGCGC
Organism: Tetragonula clypearis; assembly: GCA_010645135.1. Taxonomy (NCBI): domain Eukaryota; kingdom Metazoa; phylum Arthropoda; class Insecta; order Hymenoptera; family Apidae; genus Tetragonula; species Tetragonula clypearis. Next base: position 18,246 of record WIUT01002053.1, on the reverse strand, counting down.
GAATTAAAATATACACAGAGTCGGGAGATATCGGGACGCGTTACAAAGACCGCATAAATTTATTACTAATATCAATTTCCATGATACAAATTTACAATCGATAGCGGCCAGTCACGCTCGGTGCCGCTCTCGCTCGCGCTACCGCTTCTCCTCCGTCCCTCTCGCAGGGAAACTTTCGCGAAACAAATAGGATTTATTCCGCTGTCGCTATTGGTAGATACATACACCATCCATTATATCGAGTGGGTATTTATCGCGGCGCGTCCAGTATCCTCTCGCCAAGATAAAAGCCCCCGAAGCGGGGATGAGAGCTGGACGGCTGTGGCCGTTCGTCCGACGCAGATATCAAACGTAACTTCCGCCCCGGCGTATCGGCGGTCGCCGGATTCTCTCCCGCCGTTTCCCCTTGAAACAACCCGATAAGATTTGCATTTTGCCCCTCCCCCTCCCTGCATTCCATCGAATGATTGGCCGGTGCTTGTCAACAACGCAACGGCGGGAGAGCGGGATGGATATTGAAAGGATGTGACGATCCGACGGGTTGTCTGCTATATCTGGATGAAATCGGTGCTTCTGACTTGACAAACCAACATAACAGGTTTGAATATGACGTTTCCAAAGGTTAGGAAACAAAGGGACCGGCGTGAGAGCGGTGTGTACGCGTTTGTAATTTATATCGTTGATTTCACGTTTGATGAATCGTCCGTGTTCTTTTCAACGTGACAACGAGCGATAAAAATTCCCCCTCGCCCGGAGGTATGAGAAGATATCCCCCCTTTTTTTTTTCTTCTTTTCTTTTTAACGAATCCCATCGGTCGCGTCTGGAAGGGAAGCTGGTTTTTCATACGCGTTCGCGGCGTTATTTACCGAAGTCTCGCGAAGCAGGAAATAAGCAAGTTTCGAGCGTTGTTGCTTCGATTGTCGTCGGATCGAGCAATCGTTGCGAGTGGAACAGGCGAGGGAGAAAAAAGTTTCTATGACTTTGGTGCGAGTAACGGACAGGGACGGGGGTGCAGGACGCAGGTAGGCGACCACTGGCACCAGGGCAGTATTGTCGTTCGCTACTTCTACACTCCATCCACGTCTACCGGTTCCCTTTTTATTGCCGGCGCACGGACCTACGGTGTCCCGTGCAAAAAGCAGGCGAGAGAGGACATTGACGTAGTCGATATAACGTTACACGGTCCGTAGGTATGTGGGTCTGCCGTGAATCAGACTGCCGTACTTTCTCAGAAATCCACCAGAATTTCGGTGCTGCTATGCTTTCAATCGTTTTTCGCGCGAACCGGATGCAAAGAACTGCGAGCAAAGAATAACTCCTTCAAAGTTCACTCTTCAATTATCTCTGGTTTCAATCTTCTTTCAAATTTCTTGCGACGATGCTCATCGAATTAGCTTCGATTACATGCTATTAAGATAACGAATTTCTGCTTTATATTCGTATCGCCGTGACTTCCTTCATACGCATTAAATATTCGCGCAGTCGAAAGTAAAGTATCTGGATTCGATTAATTTCGGCCAAGACGTTACATGTACTTTTAGAGGTTTCAACTTTCTGAACTTTTCAACTCATATATATTATTTCCGTTCTTTTCATTAATTCGTGTTGCAAGTAAGATGAGATTTGCCTTCGATTCTCTTCGTCTCTCTTGACATATCTTAAGATACCTTGTCCCGATCGTCAAACAAAATAATGTTATTCTCGTGACTATCTTACAACAGGACTCGACTCTTTTCCTCGCAACATCCAGTCGCGAGCTGGAGGGGGGAGATTCTTCAAACTTTAATTCCTTGAAACAACGGTTATCACTTTTTCATTTAGGAAACTGTCAAACGTTGTTAACACCGTCACATGACTGTTAATATTCATAATCCACAGAAAGTCGTTCGAGATAGTGATCTAACTCGGACTTTATTCGACTATGATAGGTAAATTATATGTAAGACGTCGATGTCAGTGAAGAATTTGCTTAAAAGTACGAATGGATGAAGCACGACTGGGGAGATTAGTTTATCTTCTATCAAATCACAACTGAATCAATTCGACGATATTAATCCCTCAGCCGTGGTGCTCAATGCGAGTAATTGAAACAATTTATTGTTAAACGAGCCGAGTGTCGAGCGTCGAACGATTGCAGATTTTGCAAGCAAATTCGATAGCATGTGAGATGCGCGGGATCTGTTGCGAGCGAGATTGTCCCTGCATGTAAAAGCTGCATAACGCGCGAGGAACGCGAGGTGGTGCTCATTCCTCGATTGTATTTACGATAGTCTGTTTTACGGCAGTTCTTTTATGCCTTAACAGAGCATAAAAGCGAGGAGAGGGAACGTAGACTGTGTCTTAATACTTAACGAGTTTTCCGTTGGAAACGACGGAGGAACGGGCAAGAAGTTGAGAACGAAGGTAGACGCTGATCTCCCGAGATCGGAAGACTGAAAGAAAGGAAAAAAAAGAAAGTAATAATAAAAAGGAAAAAAGACGGAGACAGTGAGAGGATTCCTCCCGGTGCCGCGAACTTTCGTCTTCTCATATTCGCCATCATATTTCCTGTTCATTACTGAAACGAGCGGAGCTCGTATGATTCAGGCTGGAATAACAAGAATTACTTCATCAGCTACTTCTAGATCGCTTCTCTTCAACTTCCCTCCATTTATTGGAGACAAGGGGGCAGGAGTAAATGCGACTAAAGTGCAAACGCGAAACAAAACGAGTACATTCGCGAGACTGTGCTACGCCCGGCGTACGGTTTCTCATTTTCGTCCTCCCATAAAAATAATGATCACCGGCTCGTAGAGTTCTCCTCCCCCGGCCGTAGAGAGAGAGAGAGAGAGAGAGAGAGAGAGAAAATAGAGATTCTCCGATCCCCATAGGCGCGCTGACTATGGATCAGCCGGATAAATCATTCGATTTTCGCGAAGCGTGTACGCGTGTAAGCATGTATCGTAACGGGGGTCTTACTCTGGATAACGCGTCGCAGTCTTATGGGCTCCCATATTCCGCACGCGTGTCGCACGACATCGTCCTCGCGGTGTACGTGTGCGCGAAACCTTGGTGATTTCTATTCATCGATCCGCGCTAGGAGCCGCTCGTGCTTGGCTTATATGGAAGTAACGGCGGTTTTATGGCGCGGCTCGATTCCACGTTGGTTCCCGTAATATTCTCCTTTTTATTTCTCCGCCTCCGCTTCAACCTTCTTCTACTTCTCTCTTCGACTTCTCTCCTCTCTCTCTCTCTTTCTCTCTCTCCTCCATCTGCCGATGCGAGCAACCACGAAAACCTAGTAGCCCGTGTACAGCCCGGTCTCGTTCACAGGTGAGGCAACCAACGTCTGTGATAGTAGGTCGAACAAACTGAATTGTTACGGTTCTTAGTGAATTCTATTTGCACTACTCCGCCGAAGAGTCTCCGCAATACTTTAATCTAGACGAAGAACCTAACAGAAGCACTGAGCAATCCAAGTCTTACGCGACGAAGGAGAATGGCCGCCGATAATTGTTAGATGTCGTGGATATTTACGCAAATTTGTATTTTCACAAGACACAACTGGGGAAAAAACTGAGTTTTAGATACGAGAACAGAGAACTTGTGCAATATTTTATATAGTTTTTTTTTTAGCTCATGATTGCACACAGTTGCATATATTTCGTGCGTTTTTGCGCCTTTGAATTTCCTATGAATGCTTCGGTTAAAAATTGAAGAACTGAAAAACAGATCAGTTTCGATTTTGTACCTGTAGTTTTACTTTGAACCTTCTGAATGCTTAATGTGAGAAAGGAATGAAAGCTCTGTAAATAAAGGATAAGCTGACAGCAAGATTAATCGGTATTTTCTCAGTTAAAGAATTAATACGTGCTGTTCCAAATTTTCCACGTGTTTTATCCTGCAAATTCTACTTTAATTCTTCCACGTATTATTTGAAATTCCACCTGAACTTCACCGTGCCGCGTCCCCTTTAAGGGGATTTCGCGTTATTCCTTCGGCTTGTTATGTCTCGGGAAACGGGAAAACAAAGGTACTTTGCTGTTGAGAATTGGCCAGCAGGTTGGTTAACACTGATAGAAGATTCCATTCGAAGGATCTGATTCGACCACTGAAACTATTAAGGCCATCGATCATCGTGGCACGACCCCTTAGAAACTGCGAGATTGATGACAAGCTAATTCGCTATTGAGACGTGAGAGAAGCGAAGCCGCGTACGAGTAACAACGAATCACGCTGATAAATAGTAACTTTTCCAAACTGACGCGCCAAAAATCATTCTCGAGCGTCTTAAAGGCTCAAAATCGAACGTAACGTGTGTGTGTGTGTGGGGGGGGGGAATTGCTGGAACTTTTTCCTGTGCGATCTAAGAGCGAGGAAATAGTCGCCTACTGCGTGTCCAATGTGAAAAAAACCAGACTTTGGATTGTTTGCCCAAGTTTAAAATACGAGGGTATGTGAGTGCGTGTATGCGGAGGACGTGTAAGGAAGGTTTCGAGGGTGCATATCGCGAAGGAATTAGATAGAGAGTACAGAATTGTGAGGAAATTATACAGAGAGTAGCGAGTTGTGATAGCGTGAGAGAGTCTTTTATCATCGCCTTACTGAAACTTCTCTAGTTAATTGATAAATTAATTAATAATAATTAACTTTATTTACATTTATTTTAAACTGCGTTTGTCATCGCCTTGCTAAAACTTCTCTTCAGTTAATTGATAAATTAATAAACTTTATTTACATTTACTTCAGACTACGTAGCTTCAGATCTGTTTGTATTATTATTTTTATCTATACGTAAATACGTTGAGTCTAAAATATCCGTAATTTCGTGAAAGAACAGTTTTCAAATCTTCTTGCAAGAGCGCAGAGTTACTGACTCTCGGTCCCGAACAGGTCGTAAACTGCGCCTAGCAACAAACTGTAGCACGGATGTAACCTCGAGAATTCTGCGAAGCGACGACTACGACCACGACTACGGTACTCTCCATAACGCGACGAGCTTCCTGATACACTCGGTGAATTATTACCGGCACACGGCGCGCCAACTTTATCGGTTATTTAACGTTCCGCCGGCGATTTGTCGCCGGTGGATCGGCGCAAATCGTTGGCCCCCGCCATTCCGGCGCATCAAGATTACGAGCAACTTGCCGAAATTTCGGATTAAGCCGGCAACCGCCGCGCGCGTGTCCTATCGTTTATCCCTTCGTCGCACGACCCTGAGGAACGAAGACAGCCGGGATTATTCCGGCTATCTTTCCGACGCCCTCAGCATCTTTCCAAGCTTTCCCGAAATACCGCGTGAGCCATCGTGATAGATTTGGAATGGGAATAACGATCGACGTCTAACTGCTGATGGCTACTGGTTCAAACAGAGGCGAGAAATACGGAGCGAAGGGGGCAGAAACTTTTCGCGATGGTAAACGAAACAATCGCGCTACTTGTTCAACGTCAGAAGAAGAAGAATGAATATTTTGGAACGAATATTTGAATATTTTATGCACATGTGTTTCCATCGTACTATGAGTGTTTCGTACTTATTCTCGCGCAAATAACTGAATAAAGTAACAAAGATATTTCGTAAAAACGGTGAAATAGTAGCGATCTACTCTATTTGTGGGTGGCAGTGTTCTAAACTTAAGCGCCAGAGGAAAAATAGCAGGAGTTTTGGCCAGCGTGTAAATAGAGGAGTAGAGTGGAAGCCGCGTCTGACCTAATACCGACTGTTTCTACTTGGTGTCGGAGAACTCCACTGTTTGTCGCGATAGCAAAGAGCAGCGAGACAAATCTCGGGTGCAAAGGAAGACAAAGTTCCGTCCTACGGGGAATTTATTCTTATCGCCTCCCTATTTTTATTCCGTCCGACACTGCTTAGCTGAGAAAAAATGAAAATTTCTCACTCGGCCCTGCGCACGTTCACCCGCGGTAATAAGATTACAGGGGTCGTTCTTAAAACGTAACGTCGGCGAATTAAGCCCGCGCGATTCTTAGAAGAATACTTCACGAGGGGGGAAAAAAACTACCCAACAACGGAATAACAACAAGCGTAATAACAACGAACGTAGAGAGGCGAGAGGAATTTTCCAATTGAGATTAAACGCGGTCGCGCGGAGAAATTACAACTGTATAAAATTCGAAAGATCGAAGCTGTTCCCCCAAGTGCACTTTGGAAAAACCTCCAAGCGCAAACGGTGGGAGGATGGAAATATCGGGCGAATGCGCGTTTTCAAATCGGCGCGCCCGAGGAAAAAGAAACATCCGTCACCAACTGGGAATCTACCTCGATCGCTCTGTAAATATTGATTTAACAGGGCTTGATTCAGAAAAGTACCGCATCATTTCAAAAGAGATTCAATTTCTCTCGAATCGCAAGGCTCAAAAATTACCAAAGCCTTCCCTGTTCCCACGACCATCCCTTTAATAACTTCGAAACAAAATTTCCCCAGTCTCGCAAAATCCAATTAAGCAAACTTAAAGAGAAAAAGAAAAGAAAGAAAGAGAAAGAAGAAGAGCAAGAGAAGAAAAAAAAAACGAAGAAAGAAAGTAGCAGTGCTCCGTTGCTCCTCCTCGGTCTTCTTTTCAGCCCATCGTCTTCTGTGTAACTTCCGGTCAGAAGGTTATCGTTGCTCGACGTTGGCTAAACTTTGCGAAACTCCGAAGCGACGAAATCGCGGTGCGTCGCGATGAAAACTGGAGGTGGTGAGCGCGACACAAGAGCGCGTCGCGTTTGTTGCGCGAAGCGTAGAGTGTTCGAAGAATGAAAAGGGCCGCGAGTGGGTGGTGTGCGATCGCGGCTGGCACGCATCGTTGAATAGCCAGGCACAAAGAGAGAGAGAGAGAGAGAGAGGGGGGAGAGAGAAGGAGGAGGGAGAGTGGGAGCCGCGTAGGTGGTTTTGGATGAGGTGGTTTGCGCGCTGGTCGAAAGGGTTCACGGAGGGGAGGTGGGATGAGGAGGTGGCCGGTGTTCCCCTCATCCCTCGCGGTTGACGCGCGAACAGCGTGCACGGGAGAGAGGGGCTCATGGTCTCCGTTACATTGCGTTACAAAGAGCGCAACCCAGCGGCAAAATCCTGTCAACGGTAACGAGGGTTTCGTGGTGCGTTAAAATTCTGCGGCGGGAAACAATATTGACCGAGTTGTTTTTGTATCTCCCGCATCATCATCGTGCCGCGCGTCCACCCGTCTCTGTCCCGCTTTTAACGCCGGCCACCCTTCGCTTAGCCATTCGCGTATCCATTCGCCCGACCGCTCACTTTGTCTCCCCTTGTTCTGTCCACGGTGTGCGATATTTTTTTTCTTTTTCCTTTTTCTCTCTTCCTTTTATTATTTTTTTTTATTTCTTTTTTTCCTTTTTTTTTAATTTTTTTTTTTTTTTGTTTATTTTCGTTATAGTTTATTTGCGCTCGATCGTAGAGCGCCAGCGTCGAAAAATATCCTTGCTGCCCGGTATTTCCGGTAACGACCGCCACATCGGTCGATTTTCCAGCGGTACACAGCTGGAGGGTCGAATATCGCGAAGCTTAATTGCAGGATTAAACCGCGACAAAAGCTCCTGCGTTCTATCGCCGTGTCATTCTGTCAACCCGTTCGCCCGTTTAACAACCTTCGAAACGTTTCACGCTGGCTGCTAAGGATCGGACGGCTGTCTCGCATGCCATAAATTCGCGAGCGAGCGAGCGGACGAGCGCGGATCGCGGACGAACGCTCGATGAGGAACGCTGATTGAATGAACCCAGCCGGCGGGCTCGAATCCTTAATCATATGTCGATCGTGTTTCATAGCAGCGCGGGAGAGGCAATTGGATTACGCGTAACAGGTTTAGCCGGTAAAATTGGAATGCGACGAGCGAAACTATTTTCGCCGGTATCTGTTTGAAACATAATTATCCAATTTCCTGGTTTCGTTCCATGCCCATGTTGTCAAAAAACTGCCCGTGGCCCGATCTTCTCCACTTTACGAGAAAAAAAAAAAAAAAAAAAAAAAGGAAAACGGAGATCTCGAGAAATGAGAATCGATCGTCGATCCGCGGGTACCACTTTGTGTTCTCGTCTGTCGTCATTTCTGCGTGTCAGCCGAACGAAAAATAATCCACGTACCCGATCGAATAATCGAAACGTTCCGTCGATCCGCAGCGGAATGCCGGAGCGTTTCGTAGGCCACGACGAGAACGACGGGGGGATGATCAAATTGAAATGCGATTACAGTTCATTAGCCGAAATGTTCGGTCGATCGAGAGATCCAATTACCAATGGCGAGCATCGAGGACGTGGCGGAGAAGGGCGGCGAGCGGTATACGGTATTCCCCGGACGACGTCGAAGAAGAAACGGAGAAAAAGCGAGGAACGAGACCGGGTAGCAGATTGGCTTGACAGCAGACAGGAAGTGCATACGCTGCCGGTGATCCAGGTAATTCAACGATACGGTAACTGGTCTGAGTGGAAGCCTAACCGTGAAGAGGAGAGCCTCGACGATGGGACTCGGTGAAGGACGGATCATCCGAGAAGCAAGCAAGCTTCCCCGGCCATCTTTGTCCACGGAAGAGAAGAACGACGTGTGTCCACGGTATTAGCCGAGACGAGCTAATATTGTGAGAAGTTTATCCTCCAACGATACCAATTTCACGCCACGATTGACACGGGCTAACCCACGAATCAATTTTGTTTCAGCTGTCGATGCTTGTGTGTAACGTATCGTTGTCGTTAAATGTCAAACGTGAGCTCCGTTCACCTGGCTCCGTAACACGCGCGATTTTGGTCGAATTTGAACGACACGCGTTTGTGGCTGGATCTTGAAAATACATTGATATTAACGTTTCAATGAGAATGAAAAGTCTCTTTTTAGCGTAATACGTTGGGAAAAAAAAAAGATGGGAAATCGTGGAACGACCGTGGTAAAGTAAATCGAACTGAATAATCGTGAAACATTCGCGTCACGATTCAGGGCAAAGAGACAATAGGATGTGGTCCTCTGGTCCTCCATGCTTTTTGCCGAAACACGGTAACTTTATTGTTCGAGCCACATTTTTGCAAAAATAGACACGTAGAGCTTTTCAGCGGACGTACGCTCGCGTTTCTTTGACATTCTACTGAAATATTCTCCCTCGTCGGAGACTTCCAATTAGCGACGGACAATAAAGATGATGGGCGATTGCGCTCGTTGACCACGTGCAGATCGACTGCTCCACACAGGGGATCTAATTCCCCTCGCGAAACTGTTTCGAAAGTTATTGTGTTTACAGTGCCATCTCGAAACCATCTGTAAACCAACCTCTCAAGTCACTCTCGAGACACCAAATTATATAATAAATTTATTTATCAAAGCGTAAGGCGTAAAGGCGACAAAGGTGAAAGCTGCATCGCAGTGAGGATGTGATGTTAATCAGACACGATCGAGCGAGCGTGGACTATTTCGCATGATCCCGCGAGAGACCGCAGACTCCGGGCCTGGAAAGCTGGAAGTTCAGCTTCGGCTTATTACTTGAAAATCGCGAAGTTGGCCGTGAAGCGACGTAGGCATCGGCGACGCGGTGCAGCTTACACGGTGAGGGCTTGCCAAGACGACGAACGTTGTCGTCGACGTTGAACGTTATGTAAAGTTGGCTGATTTATGCGCAACAGAGTTGGCCCACGAGGCAACACGAAGGATTCCGACGCAAGTTTAAACGTTTCTGTCGTAGCTGTACTCTCTCCTCTTTCTCTCTCTCTCTCTCTCTCTCTCCCTCTCTCCCTCTCTGTCTGTCTGTCCCTCTGTCTCTCTCTCTCTCTCTCTCTCTCTTTCTCTCTGCACTCTCGAGTCGAACGAATAGTTGCCGGTGAAGTTTCGAGCCGTGTTATGGCCGCGTGCACCTGCCACGTGAAAGCGGGGATTTCGAATCTTGATTAATGCGCCGGAGAAATCTGAACGTTTCCAGAGCGGATCGGACGCTGGCAGAAAAATCGTATTCGCAACTTTATAGTCGGGATTTTTGGACGAGTTCGAGCACGGTATCGGGGCATCTGCGATGGGATCTGTCGTTGAATAATCGACGACGATTGCTCGATGGCATTTCTCTTCGTCGGTATCAACAGAGGAGGGAAAAAAGACGGCGTGGAAAACGGCGAAAATGGTTACAGAGGGGTGGGGGAGGGGCGGAAATGGTTTCGAGTAAAAGTGGAGCACGAAAGCGCGCCAAGATGAAATGATCGACGCGTTTTACTAGGACAGGTGTTTCTTTCTTTTTTTCTTTTAGTCTCGCGCTTGTTTGTCTCGCGACGATGTTCGACGTGCAGTAAAACTTGCAGAGCTTCCCTATTTCGCTCTTCTGCAGAAATCAGTTATATAATTTGTCTGCACGTGTAGAACTGCCGACGCTGTTCGCAGAGGTTACCGGTGTAAAGCAAAAGAAACAAACAGCGCAAGTAATTCTCATCGCACTTTATTGGCTTCAAGGAGAATCCACATTGATCAATTCCGTAAATTAAAATCGCCGACCGATGAAATTCAAAAGAAATTAATGAAAAATGGAGTTTGATCAATCCGAGCAATTCCAGAGTGACTCGTATTTCCAAACGGACGATTCGTCCGTTCATTTCTTTTTTTGTTTTTTCTTTTTTTCCTTCTCGTATCTTTCTCTCCCTCTCTCTCTCTCTCTTGCGCGCGCGCATCTCTTTATCTGGAGTGTAACTGCGAGCGAGCACGCGGAAATACACAGGCGTTCATCATGCAGCAATTGTAGCATCGGTTCTCTGAACTGCCTCCCCTTTCAAGTCGTTTCTCTCATTCACGCTTGGAAAACGCACGCTGCTTCGTCCGACGGTTTACGCAAACGGTTCTGTCACGCGTTTCAGTTACAATAACTGAAACGCGTTCGAAACACTTTTCACCGGATATCGCTTTTACGCAGATTCACATAAATCGAAAAGAGCATTCCGTCGCTAGTGCTGCAACGGTTTATTGACATCAAAGAACATTTATTTGCCTAGCGCGGGGAAATCAATGGCGAGAGGCGCGGAACGTATTCATCGCCGAAAGAATCCGCAGTTAGCAGCTGCCGCTTGAAAATTGATCCGCGCATTAAACCCCGGGATTAATGTCGGTTCCAGGCTGGTAATTGGTTGACACTAAATTCGGGCACGGCTTAAATTTTAAACGATCGTACGATGATGCCCAAACAAGCGTTCGTGCGTTGCACGCGTACAACAAACACACGCGATCGCAGGGATTATGCCCCGAGCTGCGAGCCACACTGTATAAAATATTTCTTTTTATTTGCCAACGTCCGGCCCCAGCTTGGCCAGTGGTTTACTCCTCTGTTTATCCCCTGTGCGACGTCAAATATTTCGTTATTTACGTTCCCCTTTAATTTCCCTCGTTGATACGATCCCTCGTTAATTCGACCGTCGTCCGCCTGAAATAATCGACGCCGCCATTAAATCTTCATCATCCGACGAAACGTTCAAACACCTTCACGAACCCCGAATGGCAACCACGTTTCTCTCGTTTGAACGAGACAGTATTGCGCAAAGGTTCTTCGACAGGTTCCGAACGCTTCTGAATTAGCGCTTCAGCGTTGGATGGGCAGGCGACGAAACGACGAAACAAGCTTGAAACGAGCTCGCGGGGGCCTCTGTGAACCTCGGGTCACGGGAAGGCGAGGCGGCCGCAATCCGAACGAAATCGGTTGCCAATCGTCGACCTGTTCCACACGTGCGAATTACTACTGCACGGAAATGAATATTTTACCATTAACTTTGCGCGATTCCATTGTAGTAATTGCGAACACTTCCGACCAGCGGGTGCCAAACCGCAGGGCGCTACAATCAATTACGATGGCGTCATGCCGCAGTCCATATATTATGCAGCACATCGAATGTCCCCTCAAATGATACCTACGTGTTTACAGGGCCGTGCTTTATGCCGTCGTCCGCGCTCACGTCTCTGAGGTTTCCCTGTGTGTGTTCCACGGGGTTGTGTGTCGATGGTACGTAGTACGGTCGCGGCCGCCGATGCACGCCGGAAACCCCACTTCGCGCGTGTGTGTGTGTGTTCGCGCGTCACGTGTGCGCGCCAGGATTCGCCGGTGCGTGCACCTCGACAAATTGGCAGCGTTAAATTTAATGTCATTCATTTCGTCGAACGACGATCCCCGGGCATACGTCCCGCGAAATGTTTTACACGTGCGCGAAACCGTATCCAACCTGCCTGAGAGTAAGTGTATCTCTCGTGAAACAACCATCTCGTTCCACGTCCAGCGTCTTTGCCTCGAATATTCTTTATTATTCAAATTTCCACTGTTTCGCGTTTCTTTTTCTTTTTTCGTTTATTTTTCTCTGCAACGATACGACGTTGCGGCCTCGTAAGGCGATGTAAGATAATATTTTTGTTCAAAAAAAAAAAAAAAAAAAAAAAAAAAAGAAATTGAATTCGCGGCGAAGGCGGCGAATCCTGACGGAATTCAGTAGACTTGCGAACTCAGTGATATCATTGCTTGGCAAATTACGTCTCCGGTAATGTTTCAACGCCCGTGTAACGCAGTATTTTGTCGTTTCTCGAAATTTCAAGAATAATTCATAAATAATTCACGAGGCAACTGGGGCGTTGTTCTTGGGTCGTTTTTGATAAGCAAATTTTCTCTTTCGCGAGGAAACATTGCCCTACATTTTTGGAGGAGAGACTCGCGTTAACGTCGCTGACTAAGCAGCGACTTTCTCGCCTCTTCCGGTCGGATACTCGTCTTCCGGTCCGTGACCGAAATAAAAAAAAAAAAAGAAAGAATCATATCTTTGTGATTTACTGCTCGACCGACTTTCGTTGCGGAATCGTGTGTGTGTGTGTGTGTGTGTGTGTGTGTGTGAACTGCAAATTGGCCCAGAGGGAAAAAAGCGTCCCGGTGCTCTGCGCAATACCCATTGCCCTTTGCGTTTGCTGCCGCTATGACGGAAATGGGCTTCTCTCGTTTACGCGATTACGCGTGTAACCTGCTTCTGAGAATGACGTGAGCATCGCCCGCGGTTTTCACGTTTCTCCGTGTCGCGCGTTTTGACGACAGCTCGACACAGCGAACGTCGAGTCGAAGCTTGCGAATTGACGCGATAACTCTCGTATAATTCTCCCATTAATACGCATTTGTCAGTGAATGAGGCTCGAAACTGCCAAGAAGTGCGGTTAATCTGAAACCTAGTGGACAGCTGTCGAAAGAAATTTTTATTTTACTCTTTCGCAATAGTTTGTTCTTTCAAATGCAGAAGCTAAGAAAGAGCTTCAAGTATTCAAAGGAAAACAAGTTTTCAGGACACGTCTGCTTAGATAAGTTAGATAATTTCATTTGAAAGACACTTATCGTAGTGACAAACAGTTTGGAAGATAATTACGCGTGAAGCTTCAAATAAGATACCTGGCTGGAATAATAACTGGCTGTCCATGCTGCGAGTACATCCACGGCGAAGAAAGGTACACCAGATTTCGTGGAAACACACCTACCACGATAACTTACTCCAGATAAGGTAGCAACTTCCAAAGGTGGCCAGTTAGCGAAGCGCCGCGCGTATATATCTACGTGTCTGCCCACACGTCGACCTTTTCTACTGAATTTAGTACGTACCGCTGGCCGCGCTACTCTGCAATTAACGACGCTGGACAAATAATTATCACTTTCAAAGCTATTAACGTTTATACAGAGCGGCGTGTTTGCAATTGCAAACAGAAATATCAGTGGAGAAACGAACGGTAAATGCGTTCTGAAAATGAATTCATTCGCGATCCCTGTACCTCCTCGTCTTTAATTTCATTTCCATCGGTCTATGGCTGGTTTCCACGCACCAGCGAGCAAACGATCGAGGCTTCCAAGTGCTAGCGCGGATGAAAAAGTATTATTTCCCCTTGCTATTTTAACGAGGTGACAGCGCTTCTTTTTCGCTGGATAAACGAACGAGCGAGCGAGCGTTCCTCACTCTGTGGAGGGACGAGCAACGCGCCGTATTTCACGTAGAGTGTAGGATGAGAATGAGAATGAACATCGCCGCTGCATCGTTCGAGTTCCCTCTTTCGATCATACTTCTCGATTGTTGGTCCATTACCTCACGCGTGTCGGCTGAACGAGGAGAAAAAACACGTGGACCCGAATTACGCTAAAATTACGCGGACGATCACAGAGTGTAAAATTGATCTCGCTGTCAGAGAAATTCAAACACAGGGAATACGAGAATGAAAATTTGAATCTTCGAATGGGAGACGCGTCGCTGCAAATTTTCATCGAAAAGACGAGTTTTTCTAACGAAAGATCGCGAACTTCTCGCCTCGATTCGGCTCAATTCTAGCGTTAAGAACACTCGGGACTAGCATCAAGTCACGTAGGTGATAAAATATTACGCGACGTCTTTCACAGGCGAGCAACGGGAAATTGATTATACCCGAGACATCGGGAGACGTCGATTGAACGACGCCCCGTCGACGCGTCAAATTTTTCAGGATTATTAATCAACGACGGTTGACGACACGGGGAGGAGATGAGAAAAAAGAATCTGCGCTTAATCGTGAATCCTGACCGGCCGAGAAAGCAATCGACTGTTGCTTCCACTGATGCTCGCAATTGCACGAGAAACAAGGCCCGATTGATCAACCATCGACGGGTAATGGAAAGATTTAACGAACTGTCAATCGATTTGACTGACCGCAACGATGAATTGTTTAAACGCGTTTCATCCGGCGACGCGTTTCAAACGATACGCTCAATCGCTGCTTATTAATTATGATTCGACTGTGATACGTGTTTTTGGCCTGCGCCGGGGAACCCACGAGGGAATTTTGTAATAGATAATCGTATTAAGTGATACACATGTACATAAAATTGAATTAATGGATCTTTACAATGATTAAATTCGCCGTAATGAGCGTAAACAACCTACATATATTATTAGCCATTTAATATTCACGAGTATCACGAAAAGTAATTGATGTTGAAACTCGCGAAGTCACATTTACCAAAAGCTCTGTTTTTTTTTCTTTTTTTTTTTTGCTTTTTTTTTGTCGAAAAGGGAAACTTTGAGATCGAAATTGTAAAACCTTCGAATCGGGTATACTGATCGAATAATAGAGGTAACGTTATTCGTCGCTCGCAAAATATATCGCGGATTTATCGTGAATAATTGAATCCGTATTTTCCCGAGCGATCTTTATACGTTTTATCAAGCTCGTCGGAGACTGGTTATTCTGTTTAAAATTTCCAAATGACTTAAAATCGGACAATGCAGTGGCGATGAATACATATTATACGAATTTCATAAATTATCCGGACAAAAGTCGACGGGCATTTTTAATGGCATTGAAATCGACCGAACAGCCTGACAATGAGAGTCACTAGAATATTCCTCGACGAGGCGGGAAACTCTCACGTGAATGAATTTCGGCTCTGCGACACGGCGGTGTAACAACAAATTATGTGCACGCTATTATTAACTATTATTATCAACTCAGTGTCTAGGAATAATTTCGGCAATCAGGATATATTTATTATTCACGACAGCATATTAGAACAGTGAGATTTTTGCTCGGCGATCGGAATTCAATAGCGGCGGCAGTAAAAGATAAACACGGCCGACGTCCAATAAAACCATCTCATGCATATGAAATAATTTCCCAATCTCCCCTAAACATCAACGATACAACAATACCATATACTCGCCGCCTCGATATAATACCATTCGATATTCTAAAATATCCCCCGTTCGATATTCTAAAATATCGAAGAGTCGCAATAACCGTAGCCGAATGGAAGGAAATATTTCGTTGCCGGCGAGACGCGACGCCTTATTGTATCAACTCCCATCGAGGCAACCCCTTTCCAATGTTTCCTCGTCGTCCGTGAATACACAGAGCGGATCCGCGTGCATACAACGATAGAGCGGCAGATCCCCCGTGGAAGACGATGTCGCGTGATTCGTCTGGAAGGTACGGTATCCGGTGAGAAACGCGCAAAACAACGGCCAGCGAGAGAGTAGAAGTAAGAATACATACGATGGGTCGGGAGCATGCTTTTTAGCCGACACGAAGGTCGACCGGCCATGCCGCTCGTGGCACGGGCAAACATAATAGAGGCCGGCACATACGAGGAGGAATTTTCATTTTTCCGGTCGACCTCGCGGCGGATCATAACCCGCTGCGACCGACGCCAAAGGGAAGAGGAGGCAGAAACCAGCCTCCGAGTTCTCGGAGCGTCGCGACGCGAAAAATGTACAGCTGACCCGTGTGTCGTTCTCCTTCTCGTATATAATAACGAGACGTGGGTATGGCCAGCCTCAGCGCGCGCTTCGGCCCGTTAAATGTCCGCCCTCTAGGCTCTTCCGTACACGTCGTAAAAAACTTGCATGCACCCTGCACGGTGTATAATCTTCCGGCGAATCGGGCCACCCTGTTGGAAGAGATTCATTGTGCTGTGCTTTCGTTCTCTGCTGCCGTTCAACCCCCGCCGACAGAGAATTATTGCTTTCTTCTGTTTCACCCGCAACGCCGCGGCGTTGCAATTTGCTCCTTCTGCCGCTCCTTTGTTTCGCCCCAAGGAGAAAGAAAACACGATCGCTGTTTCGAGCCTCCGATTCTCCGACGTCACTTTACCAACGAACGATTAAGGATTTTTAATATGACGTGATCGAGTGTTTGGCCTTTTAGAAATATATATCAAGATTACTCGTCGATATATTACCGATACTACCGGTGAACGTTGTGTAAAAGGTAATTTTGGTAATGAAAAACGATCGTCTTCATCCTCTGTAGTTTTCGTACTATTTTTGTATTAAAATATTGGTCGAGAGAAAGAGAGAGAGAGAGAGAGAGAGAGAGAGAAACTGTTTGACTTTCACCGTTTCAATTAGGAAGCAGAGGAAGAAAATGGAAGCGGCAGAAAATTAATTAGATATTCTGCCGTTACTCTTCTCTAAAGCCCCCGTATTGTTTAATATAATATTATATTAAAATATTGGTCGAGTTTGAGAAGGATGGCGAATTAAAAGCAGAAAGAAGGTTGTTATTTAACAAAAGATATTCGTGTTCGCGTTCGACGAGTTGAATTAATGGAATTAAAAAGAAAAAAAGGAGATTAGGATGTTAGAAGATTAACGAAACGCCAGGTTAAGGTTAAAGTTATGCTACACTTCGTTCGAGATGCGATACAGTCGGACAAGTGGAACGAACAAAGAAAAAAAACGAAGGGAAAAAAGATGACAAGATTTAATTAGCAGAGAGAATGTTCTTTGATGAAATCGAAGCGTAAAAGAGAGCGATTTACTAGTCGGATATCACTCATCACGCAGAGTTAAGTTTCCATCAGAATCTTTACTCCCCGCTAAATGAGAAACGAATTCGCTGCTCTTTAAAGTCGACCAAATCGATACGCGCAACGCTGCAGAATCTGGTGATGAAAAAGAGAGAAACAGAGAGAGAGAGAGAAAGAGAGAGAGAGAGAGAGAGAGAAAAGAAAGAAAGAAAAAAGGGAAAAAGGAAAAAGAAAAAAAAGAGAACAGCCGGGTAACTGAAACACGGAAAGTTGCATATAGAATCGATCGGCGAAACGCGTTAAAGCATGGAACATAGAGGAAAGTGCAAGTGGCAAATCAGCACTCCGGGTGGCGAGGTATTATAAGCACCCGTACGTAAATCTGGCCACGATATGGCTGGTGGTAGCAATAACCGATATCCACGCCGAAGATTGCGTGGCATAATAGTGAATGGAATTTTTATGGAGCAGCATTTTTCGAACTGAATGTTTTATCGAGACTCCGGAGCGAGCGCGGTTGCTGAACCATCCTTCCCCTCTTTGTCCGTCTGCGTTTGTGTGTAACCTCTTCCATCCTCTGTGTGTTCGCTATCGTACGTGTTTCTTCTTTCTTTCGCGTAACCTTCGTACGTACGTACGTACGTACGTACGTACCATTTTCCACGGATTCACCTTCCTAAAACCTCTCCTCGCTCGTTCTCTCTCGCGCTTTATCACCTCTAGAAGCCGCTATCTCAGCTCGCCCCTACCCCCGTCTATCGCCCAGCTATTCTTCGCGAACCCGTTAAAAGCAATCCATACTTTATTCTCGCTCCGGCTGTCTCCGCGACCTTCTCTCTTTCATTATCCCGGGGAACTTCGACGGATGGCGTGTGTACCCAGCCTAATGCAGCCTGGCACGCAGACACGCTCAACCACGTGCTAGACGCCAGGCATCTCGGTCGTAATTTCGGATCCAGCCGAAGAGAAATTGTACGAGAGAGAGAGAGAGAGAGAGAGAGATAGAGAGAGGGAGAGAGTAGCG